>JASANC010004840.1:0-36605 GCA_030248135.1 Theristus sp. LFF4_11
AATACAACAAATGGCAACTATATTTTTGCCATGGCTGCAAGTTTCAGCTCAAGATGTTGTTTCAGTTTTGAATACCAGCCATTTTCCTTGTTGACGTTTTTTTGATCACCCTGTGCAAATCAATTTATAGGGGGTATGCTCATTGGTCGCACGAACGTGCGTAACACAACCAATCATCATACTTGTAATTCATAGATAACATACATTAATTACGGTAATTACATTACATAAGGTAATTACATTACATAATTCTCAAACATGGCGTTTCGCCAAATGTTAAGGATAAAAAATAAATAATCTGGCTTTTCAAAAAAAGTTTTTATAATTGCGTTGGAAAGTTTCGGCAGAAGCTTCACAAAATGTTCGCAAAAACAATCTTAACCGACATCCTAGCGGTATTGGAGTGTTTTTTTTTAATTTTAACTGGGCCATCAAAACTTGGGCTAAATGAGCAAACTTTTTGAACGAGAACACAGAATGTACAACATGAATGAAACAGTTCTCTTGTTTGTGCACGGCATATTTCTTAGTTCAAATATAAAAATGAATGTGAAAGCCAAAAACATGTTATGGGTTCTGCGAAATGTTTGACAGGAAAAGGGCGTATTTTTGGACGTGTTTCTCCCTGGAGAGTGCTTGACTTTTTTTTCTGATTGCCTCCATTTTACTAGTACACATGCGTCGTTTTCCTAAAGCTCAGTAATTCAAAATAGAAGATTTAGCTGCCTTCAACCGTGCACATACCATCGACGCTAAAAGGTTGCAAACATGTTGGAATTTTGAGCAAAACACCGTTTTATTAATTTTATCCAGCACTGATAACCGTTTCCAAACATTTTGCCCAACGCTGCATCTTCTGTGGCTGCCACTGGTAGCCAGGCATCTTTGTTTGGCTACCACCGACAGCCGCAAAAGATGGAGCGAAACTGCTTGAAAAAGTTTCGAAACGGTTTTCAATTAGAAAACGACGCATCCAAAACCGCAAAAGTCAGCAGGCTGCCACGAAAGAAGACCAATCATGCACTGGCGACAGCCGGTAACTTGTTTTACGGCGGTTTTAATTTTCCGTAATTTTAACAAGAAATAAAGTCTG
Source organism: Theristus sp. LFF4_11 (assembly GCA_030248135.1). Lineage (NCBI taxonomy): Eukaryota > Metazoa > Nematoda > Chromadorea > Monhysterida > Xyalidae > Theristus > Theristus sp. LFF4_11. The sequence continues at coordinate 1,094 of JASANC010004840.1, forward strand.
GAAATGGTAAATACAAAATAGAAAAAAGCTCCCACTCCCACCTGTTCTCATCTCAAAACTACTTAAAGCCTTGTATGTTTCGGGTGTTTAGTAACAGACACATCATACTCTTTATGCCCACCCGTGGTTGTGCCAGAGGCAGACCAGGTACAAGTGTACCCAAATTCATAGTGCCCGCCCACCCAAACTCATGTCATTAAACCTGGGGGCCCTGCAAACTTGAGTTTGGAGAAAAGGCAAGAGTAGTAGAGTACGACCACGTGCAACCCTCTCTTCAGTACCAGGAATCCCCTGTAGACCCCAAGTGTATCCCTGCCTTCTGTCTGTGCAGCAAAAAAACAAGTTTTGCTCCGCTCAGTCGAAAAATCGATAGGTCCAATTAAAACCTACTGTTGTCGCTTATCATTACACACGCAGCAACGAGGCCTATCAGTTTTGTGCCAGTTGCTTAGTGTATTCATTTGCAAGCGATAAGCGACTATGAAACGCACGTGCAGCACGCACTTTGGATATGCAAAAATCAGCTCATGCGAAACATGTGATTGGTGTATTTCAGCTTTGAACAAACGGCGTATTTCAGCACTAATCGAAAAATAATGATGCTGTGGTTAAAAATGTGCATGCATGTAATTTTGATATGATTTTTTGCGAATACCCCGCTATTTGCTACACCATCGGTCCAATTGCTCAAACGAAAACGAGTTTTCGATGCGGGCTTCAATTGAAACCCTCTAGTTTAAGAAGACAAGCATACTTTTGCTAAATTAAATGTGCTTTCAGCCACACATGTACGCGGAATATTTATTGACAGCACTTCCGTCTTTTTACCGCTTTGTGAGTCATTAGCTTTTCAGTTTCTGTGTCTTCTTTGCGCACACATTTTCTTCAGCTTCCTTTTGGGTTGTTCTTTACTCTCAATTTGTTATTTTTACGACGCGCGCTTCTTGCTTCTTTGGCCATATCAGAAGTTTTCGAGTTGTGTTTACGTGTTCTTTTAACAAAAAGATGACTTTTGAAACCTTTTTATGGCCACTAAAAAGTTTTGTTACTAAAAAGTTTTGTTGGTGTTTTTGCTGTTGCTAGATAACCATTGCAAGCCGAAACGTTTTAATGCAGTTGGCAGCCTGAGAGTGACTTTGAACGTGTTAATGCTGCAATCGCAATAAGATCTTGTCACGACCGCTTTTGCAAAACTCTTCATAGAAGACTTCTCGTGCTGTCGACAATGCGGACATGAAAAGAATGTTTTGTTGAACTTTACTTCACATGGCTTCGTTTGAAACCCCCTCATTTCCTCATATCTTTTGTACTGTTCAGCATCAATTAATTACATTCATTATATTATTTTCCATAACCTCGCATCTGCGGCGTATCTGTTTACAAGGCGACCGCGGTGATAACACCCGTTAATCAGCCTCAGTATCAAAACTTATATTTAGAACACAAAGGAGACGCACTTTATAAAAGCGTAGTTTTCAAGTTTGTCAAACCTGGATGTTTATCAATAAAATTCGCGCGGAACCGCGCAGTTTAAGCGTACAGGGGGAACCAAAAAAGTGCAAATTTAAAATTTAATATTCGTCACTAGTATTAGATATTGAGCTGAAATTTGGAACACTTAACGAGCTCACGCCCTTTTGTGTGTCGAATTACAGCTGCTTTTTTTCTGCACCTGACTCCGTCTGATTTACCATTGTTTTAAAGCTACAATTCATTATATTCAATTACTATTTGCCACAATAGTATTCACAATAGTTTGCTCAATGTGTCGCCGTTGTCTTAAGTGACTGTGTTCAAACGGTCGGATCGCACCATCGTGTTTCCACCCATTTTTGTCCCACAATTTTTATAAATACATTTTCTTGAAAAAACCTTGTGTCAACCTTTTCCATCCGTCACAATCTGAAATGATATTTGGCCTTTCTTTGCCCTTCGGACACTTTTCTGAACTTGTTTTTTATATATCAAAGAGTATTTAAATTAAAATTTTTAATTAGGGTTCGAGTTTTAGCCCGTTCCTGTGGTTGTCCAGTGCAGGTCCCGCACGGGTTCGCACTAGTTTCCGTTTCGGACCCGTAAAGTGTAAAAGACAAAAACTGGAAGTTGGAGACCCATCTGTTTTCAGCTCAGCCCATCAGCTCCTCGAATAACGTAAGAGTATCTGTTTTCAGCCCATTCGTGTGATTTTCTAGTGCGGTACAGTGCGGGAATAAAGTACCCATTACGTGTCCCAGTGGTGTAAAAGACAGTAATTTCAGTTTGTAAACCTTCATGTTTGTCATCAGCGCTCATTAATTAGAAGGCATTAATTCTAAAACGCGGCTTTCATAAAGCAGTACTTGATGACGCGCGCTACAGGGTGTCCCAAAAAAAAATATAACAAAAGTAAATGGCTCGTGCGGCCGACTGGTTGCACGTGAAGCCGTGAAATTTGAAACACTTTTAGAAAAAAGGAACACATTTTGTGTGTCCAAATTTTATCCCGAAATTCCATTTTTTCAATAATATTTTAGCAGAAATGCGTAAAAACTCAAAAATCACCTAACTTCAGCATTTTGACTCAGGATAATCATCGTTGTCGTCATCGAGATTCACATATGACAGTGGCGCAAGTTCATCTTTAGCTTCGTCTTCACTGATCTCATCAGATTTTCCCTCTCGACCCTTTAGTTTCACTTTTTTCAGCAGCCCAATGTCTTTTTCATTGTTCTCAATGATTGCCGACATTCGATGTTCGAAATTGATGAGCAATTCTGGTGCAGCGCCCGATCATCGTTGATTTTTTGCACACCACTGCGAATTTTGGTTTTCAAATTGTCGAAAATGTTGGGCGCCGAACGGTACACAATTTCCTTCAGGTGCCCCAAACCCATAAGTCAAGAGGAAAATTGAAACAAGTGCGCGAGTGGCTGTCGGCGTCGTTCGGTGACCGCTGGATCGGCCGCATGGGCAGAATTGAATGGCCCGAGAGGAGTCCGGACATGAAGCCTTTGACTTCTGCGTTTGGGGGCATCTGACGGATAATGCGGGACATTTTCGGCGCCCACCACTGCAGCGGTGTGAGAAAAAATCATCGATGATCGGGCGCTGCACCAGAAAGTGATCATCAGTTTCAAACATCGAATGTCGTCGTTCATTGAGAACAATGGAAAACACATTGAGCAGCCGAGAAACATGAAACTGAACGACCGTGAGCATGAACATGATGACATCAGTAAAGTTGAAGCTGACGATGAGCTTGTGCCACTGCCAGATGAGATTCTCGATGACGACAATGATGTTTATCTTGAGTCAAAAAACTGAATTTAGGTGATTTTTGAGCTTTTACGTATTTCTGCTGAAATGTTATTGAAAAAGTGGAATTTCGGGATAAAATTTGGACACACAAAATGTGTTCCTTTTTTCTAAAAGTGTTTCAAATTTCACGGCTTCACGTGCAACCAGTCGGCCGCACGAGCCATTTACTTTTGTTATGTTTTTTTTGGGACACCCTGTACATTCACGCGTTTTTTCATTGTTCTCCTGTTTGAAGGTTTTTTTTTTTTTTCATGCCATTTTTCCCTGCAAACCACCACCCCCTTAACTCTTCGTTGGTTTAACATTGCGCGAGTGTAAATCCGCATTCGGACCGGAATTCCTTCCGTGGCTAATTGAACTCCCCCACCCCAACAAAGATAACCAGATTTGACAGTACTGTCATTTTAATTTTCTAATTTAATTACTACCGTATTACCCCAAATAAACCCCCATGGGGGATTAATACGTCAGCGACTTTTAGGGGTGGGGGGTTTATTGGTGGGGGGGATTATTGTTGGGGGGGGGGGTTATTTACAAAAAAATTCTAGGGGTGGGGTTTGTTGAAAAATGGCAAAAATACCTTGCATGGCAGGCAAGAAAGACGCAGAAACTTCTACAGGGTGTCCCAAAAAAACATAACAAAAGTAAATGGCTCGTGCGGCCGACTGGTTGCACGTGAAGCCGTGAAATTTGAAACACTTTTAGAAAAAAGAAACACATTTTCTGTGTCCAAATTTTATCCCGAAATTCCACTTTTCAACAACATTTCAGCAGAAATACGTAAAAGCTCAAAAATCACCTAAATTCAGTTTTTTGACTCAAGATAAACATCATTGTCGTCATCGAGAATCTCATCTGGCAGTGGCACAAGCTCATCGTCAGCTTCAACTTTACTGATGTCATCATGTTCATGCTTACAGTCGTTCAGTTTCATGTTTCTCGGCTGCTCAATGTGTTTTCCATTGTTCTCAATGAACGACGACATTCGATGTTTGAAACTGATGATCACTTTCTGGTGCAGCGCCCGATCATCGATGATTTTTTCTCACACCGCTGCAGTGGTGGGCGCCGAAAATGTCCCGCATTATCCGTCAGATGCCCCAAACGCAGAAGTCAAAGGCTTCATGTCCGGACTCCTCTCGGGCCATTCAATTCTGCCCATGCGGCCGATCCAGCGGTCACCGAACGACGCCGACAGCCACTCGCGCACTTGTTTCAATTTTCCTCTTGACTTATGGGTTTGGGGCACCTGAAGGAAATTGGTGTACCGTTCGGCGCCAAACATTTTCGACAATTTGAAAACCAAAATTCGCAGTGGTGTGCAAAAAATCAACGATGATCGGGCACTGCACCAGAATTGCTCATCAATTTCGAACATCGAATGTCGGCAATCATTGAGAACAATGAAACAGACATTGGGCTGCTGAAAAAAGTGAAACTAAAGGGTCGAGAGGGAAAATCTGATGAGATCAGTGAAGACGAAGCTAAAGATGAATTTGCGCCGCTGTCATACGTGAATCTCGATGACGACAACGATGATTATCCTGAGTCAAAATGCTGAAGTTAGGTGATTTTTCAGTTTTTACGCATTTCTGCTAAAATATTATTGAAAAAATGGAATTTCGGGATAAAATTTGGACACACAAAATGTGTTCCTTTTTTCTAAAAGTGTTTCAAATTTCACGGCTTCACGTGCAACCAGTCGGCCGCACGAGCCATTTACTTTTGTTATGTTTTTTTGGGACACCCTGTACTTTTCACAGAGATTTCCTTTTGTAACAGCCTTTTGTAATGAAATTACCATTAACTCATCCCTTTGGGGCCTTTGGTAGCACAATTTAACCAATGTCCTGCTTCTGTCACAGCCTTCTTGTAATGAAATTACCATTAACTCATCCCTTTGGGGCCTTGGTGGGTAATACGGTATTAAATAATTAACCAATGCTACATTCTACTTTATTCACCCATGTGTAATGTGCGTGTGTGCAGTGAGCACCAGTGACTTTATGAACTGCGTCTTCCAACGGAGGTAGCTTAGCAGTTGCTTATAGAGTTCCTTAGCAGTCGAGTAACATTGTTGGCAGCAGTGACGTTATCTACATATGATGACCAGTTTGGTTTAAGTATTATCATGCGGATGCGCGAGCGAGCGTCAGCGAGCGGACAGCGCATCACGCATAATATGAGCCGTTTTCCCCTCGCGCGCGTTTTTCAAACTTTCTCGCTGCCCTGCAGCGAGCATAGTATAAGCCACAAACTTGGTTCTGTGCACACGAAACGAACACCCAAAGTTGTGCTTGGAGCCGCGAAAAAATTTTCATCGGACGATTTTTCATACGCTCTAGACACGAAAAACCTATTCTGAAAATCGTGTTACTTATTTCCCTTTGTCCTTTTTTTTCTGGTATGTAATCAACATGTGTGCGCCCTTTCAGTTTTTACCTGCGACACTTTCACAGTCAAACAAAAATGTTTCCTGGGGTAATTCCATCCGGAGATTTTGAAAATTGGGTTAATTTTTTACCCAGACCCTGTTTTTGGGTAAAAATTGGGCATTTTTAAAAGTTCGCAGGGTTTTCACCTGGTTTTAAGTGTGCGCCCTTTCAATTTTTACCTGCGACACTTTCACAGTCGAACAAAAATGTTTCCTGGGGTAATTCCATCCGGAGATTTTGAAAATCGGATTAATTTTTTACCCAGACCTTGTTTTGGGTAAAAAATTGGGCATTTTTAAAAGTTAGCAGGGTTTTCACCTGGTTTTAAGTGTGCGCCCTTTCAATTTTTACCTGCGACACTTTCACAGTCGAACAAAAATGTTTCCTGGGGTAATTTCATCCGTAGATTGTGAAATTTTTTTTGCCCGGGCATTTTTTTCGTCAAAATTGTGCATTTTTTACAGTTCGTAGCATTTCGACTGGGTATCAGCTTTTCACTCTTACAAATTTTGTCTGAGCTACGAAAAATAATAGGAAAAAGGTCTAGTCCGTAGGAATTCAATGCGCTGATCACGGATTTTGGGTTAGTTTTCTTACGTGAGCAACTTTAGATGCTGAATCGTGACGATTTCGAGCGAATCGGCCGTGGAAATTGGCGAAATCGGTCTAGAAACGAAAAACAAGAAAAAGGTGTTTTCCAGGGTAATTCAATGCGCTGATCACGGATTTTGGGTTAGTTTTCTTACGTGAGCAACTTTAGATGCTGAATCGTGACGATTTCGGGCGAATCGGCCGTGGAAATTGGCGAAATCGGTCTAGAAACGAAAAACAAGAAAATGGTGTTTTCCAGGGTAATTCAATGCGCTGATCACGGATTTTGGGTTAGTTTTCTTACGTGAGCAACTGTAGATGCTGAATCGTGACGATTTCGGGCGAATCGGCCGTGGAAATTGGCGAAATCGGTCCAGAAACGAAAAACAAGAAAAATGTGTTTTCCAGGGTAATTCAATGCGCTGATCACGGATTTTGGGTTAGTTTTTTATGTGAGCAACTCTAGATACTGAATCATGACGGTTTCGGGCGAATCGGTCGTGGAAATTGGCGAAATCGGTCTAGAACTGAGAAACAAAAAAACGGTGTTTTCCATAGTAATTCAATACGTTGATCACGGATTGTGCGTTAGTTTTTTTTATCATGCGGATGCGCGAGCGAGCGCCAGCGAGCGGACAGCGCATCACGCATAATATGAGCCGTTATCCCCTCGCGCGCGTTTTTCAAATTTGCTCGCTTCCTCCAGCGAGCATAGTATAAGCCACAAACTTGGTTCTGTGCACACGAAACGAACACCCAAAGTTGTGCTTGGAGCCGCGAAAAAATTTTTATCGGACAACTTTTCATACGCTGTAGACACGAAAAACCTATTCTGAAAACAGTGTTACTTATTTCTCTTTGTATTTTTTTTTTCAGTAGTGTAATCATATGTGTTCGCCCTTTCAATTTTTACCTGCGACACTTTCACAGTTGCACAAAAATGGTTCCTGGGGTAATTCCATCCGGAGATTTTGAAAATTGGGTTAATTTTTTGCCCCGACCCTTATTTGGGGCAAAATTTGGGCATTTTTTTAAATTTTGAAGGATTTTACGGCGTTACAAGTGTTCGCCCTTTCAATTTTTACCTGCGGCATTTTCACAGTCGAACAAAAATGTTTCCTGGGGTAATTCCATCCGGAGATTTTGGAAATTAAGTTAATTTTTGCCCCGTGTGAGCATCTCTAGATACTGAATCGTGACGATTTCGGGCGAATCGGTCGTGGAAATTGGCGAAATCGGTCCAGAAACGAAAAACAAGAAAAGGGTGTTTTCCAAGGTAATTCAATGCGCTGATCACGGATTTTGGGTTAGTTTTCTTACGTGAGCAACTCTAGATGCCGAATCGTGACGATTTCGGGCGAATCGGCCGTCGAAATTGGCGAAATCGCTCCAGAAACGAAAAACAAGAGAAGAGTGTTTTCCAGGGTAATTCAATGCGCTGATCACGGATTTTGGGTTAGTTTTCTTACGTGAGCAACTCTAGATGCTGAATCGTGACGATTTCGGGCGAATCGGCCGTGGAAATTGGCGAAATCGGTCCAGAAACGAAAAACAAGAAAAGGGTGTTTTCCAGGTAACTCAATGCGCTGATCACGAATTTTGGGTTAGTTTTCTTACGTGAGCAATTCTAGATGCTGAATCGTGACGATTTCGGGCGAATCGGCCGTAGAAATTGGCGAAATCGGTCCAAAAACAAAAAAATAAGAAACTGGTGTAGTCCGGGGTAATTCAATGCGCTGATCACGGATTTTGGGTTAGTTTTCTTATGTGAGCAACTCTAAATATTGAATCGTGACGATTTCGGGCGAATCGGCCGTGGAAATTGGCGAAATCGGTCTAAAAACAAAAAATGAGAAACTGGTGTTTTCCAGGGTAATTCAATGCGCTGATCACGGATTTTGTGTTAGTTTTTTATGTGAGCAACTCTAGATACCGAATCGTGACGATTTGGAGCGAATCGGCCGTGGACTTTAGCGAAATCGGTCCAGAAAAGAAAAACAAGAAAACGGCGTTTTCCATGGTAATTCAATGCACTGATTACGGATTTTGGGTTAGTTTTTTATGTGAGCAACTCTAGATACTGAATCGTGACGATTTCGGGCAAATCGGCCGTGGAAATTGGCGAAATCGGTCCAGAAATGAAAAACAAAAAAACGGTGTTTTCCATTGTAATTAAATACACTGATCACGGATTTTGTGTTAGTTTTTTCATGTGAGCAACTCTAGATACCGAATCGTGACGATTTCGGGCGAATCGGCCGTGGAATTTAGTGAAACCGGTCCAGAAATGAAAAACAAGAAGTCGGTGTTTTCCATGGTAATTCATTGCGCCGATCACGGCTTTTGGGTCAGTTTTCTTATGTGAGCAATTCTAGGTACTGAATCGTGATGATTTTGGGCGAATCGGCCGTAGAAATAGCATAGACGAAATTGGCCTAAAAACGAAAAATGAAAAACCTGAGTTGTCCGGGGTTTAGAAGAATGTGTGACCAACGTATTGTGATTTTGGTCCGACCTTTGGGGCTTATGTAAAAGTCAGAATATTATCTAAAAATGCGGGAGACGCATATAAAAGGAGGAATATGGCCTTGTGTAAGCAGTGAAAGACTTGGCTCGACAACGCTTTTCAAGTCTCTGATGTGGTACACACGGATACAAGTACATAAGAGTCATATTTTTGCGCCGTTTATTCTTTATTTCGGTTGCAAGTGGCAACCCTCGTACATTGTAGACAAATGAAACTTTCACATTTGCTTTTTTCTAGCATTTAGCGACCTCTAAAACCACTAAAATAACGATCAGACTTTAGATCGCTGACACTGGTTTGCACAAAGTGTATCGCAGAGGCATTGGGAACGCAAGGTCTCCTTCTGTGGCAATGACTCACCGGTTTATCCTGTCACAAGAGTTTGGTAAAAAGGGTGAAAATCAACGGAAGACAACACTTTTTGCACTGGTGCTGCTGTATGCACAGCGGTGCGTACGTTAGCAACAACGATAAAGCTACATGCAGCAATGTTTTGCAATCTCTGATGTTTCTGTTTTTTTGCACAGAATTTACAGTATAGCTGATTAAACATGGCAGCTTTTTTCAGGGTGCAAGGAGCGCGCGAATTTTGAATGAAAGAAAAAGAAGTTCAGAAACCAAATTGTATGCCAAATTTGACGCGTTTTTTTGAACTAATGGATTATCCGTATTATTCTGTTCATTCTTTCTCCCTTGCACACATGATTGGAAATTATGTTGGATTTTTGAAAAAGACAACTCCTAGTCAGCGACTAATCCCGCCTTGATGGACTGCCTCATTTATTCGGCCATGCTGTACAGAATTTCGCACATGATGTGATTTTAGACTAAACTGAAGAGGACAATTGAAAAATATCTACATAACTTCAAAGTTTTTACGCTTCTCAGCAAGCTTTTAAACAACAAACGCGGCGCAAAAATATGACTCTTATGTGCTTGTATCCGTGTGTACCACATCAGAGACTTGAAAAGCGTTGTCGAGCCAAGTCTTTCACTGCTTACACAAGGCCATATTCCTCCTTTTATATGCGTCTCCCGCATTTTTAGATAATCTTTCTTTAAGACCTGCGACTCAATGCGGTTGTTGTGGACGTGAAAAGAAATTAGTTTCAATCTTTATGTGGTAATTCAGAATAGCCTAACCTGTGACCCGGCCTTGTTTAGGAGATTCAGATCCCTTCGCCAATTTTGAATTCCCGCGTCGTGCATGAGACTGCTTACCCATCTATGCGCGCATTGAGACGCGGGACCAAAATAAAAGATCATATCTTGCTCTATCTACAGTGTAATTAAATATTGTAATAAAAATTGTTTTATTTTGCTCCCGCGTCTCAATGCGCGCATAGATGGGTAAGCAGTCTCATGCACGACGCGGGAATTCAAAATTGGCAAACGTATCCGAGTACCTCACCAATTCACCAATTCGTTGTCGCTCGTGCTCTTGCTTCGCGATCGCTGCTTTGATGTTCTTCTCGCTATTTGGACAAGACTCGGGCAGCAGTGCCGGGGGCAACGGAGAGGCGCTTATCTGGAGTCCTTGACGTTGGCGCTGAATCCTACAGTGAGCGGATAATCGGAGGCTTCACCTGAGGCGTTTCATTATTATGGCCTATTTTTTCAATCGTGTCCCACTGAAATGCCGTCATGGGCCGCAAAACATGCGCTTGTCGTTCACAGCAAACCAGACTTTCTGTTTAGCCGATTTATTCCCGTAAACAAATGGTGAATGTCGAATCAGTTACTCCAAACTGAAATTTTAGTGCCTGTACTTTGACAAACGGGCGTTTTTAAAGCAAATGACGTCATTTTAGTCGCGACACGTTTAATGAAGCTTCTGCCGTAAGTGACCAATCAAGTGACGAACTTGTCCATTGCATGTTCGAACGCCACCTTCTCCCACTGCCAGTACAGTTGCTCATTGAAGTCCTCCGTCTCAGTGCCGCACTCCTTTCTGAATTGCTGCATTGATTCCGCCGAAATTGACCGTTTCCACCCGCTGCTGACATGCGCAGCAAGCAGAAACGTGCACAGCAGCCGCCGTTGCACGGATGCTGTTGCCATTTTCATAAGCGGTGTGATTGGAAAAAGCTTGGCCGCCACAGTGAAGAAAAACACACAAATAGAACAGAGTCGTTGTCGGATGGTAACCGAGCGAAACTTACAATGTACAAAAGGTTGCATGATTGCAATGACACTTACACGACTGCGTCTTGATTTGATCAATTACACACTTTCTCGCCTTATTTTCTAGCTTGCATTGTTACCAAAATACACGTTTAACAAAATTAAAAATGTCACGAGGTGTCTGTGTAAATCCAAAAGAAAAAGACCATGGCAACAGCTGTTAATATGACGAGTGGTGCGCCATGGACCATACGACCAGCGATGATTGAATCACGTCAATTACGCCGGAGTTTGTTTGAAAATAGACTGAAAAGAAACAAGCATTCGAATGGAACGTTTGTTAGGGTACTGTAGCAACGAGCCAAAGTGAGAATATTATCTAAAAATGCGGAAGACGCATACAAAAGGTGTTTGTTGGGTTTGTGAAAGCAGTGGGAAACTTGGTTTGACAACTGTTTTCATGTCTCTGATGTGGCACACGGATACCATACAAACACAGGGTGGATAAAAAAGTAAATTTTGAAGCGCTTCGATCTCGCGACTGTCTGAAACTGAAATTTGCATAAATTGTAGTCCTTTGCATGCCATTTATTTGTTTCGCTGTCATCTGCTGTATAATTGTGTTGTTTCAGTTGCTTAAACTGTTCAATGTGTCCACCGTTGATCAAGTCAGCAGTGACTGTCTGCTGCACCGCAAAGTTCTGCAAAAGGCTTCGCTTAGTTCGCTTCGCTTGCAATCTCTAATAAACGGGAGAGGTCTTGTATGCGAGACTTTACCGTACTTTTCAGATTGTTACAAGCTGTTTCTGTGTTGATTCACATTTCGAAATCGAAACTAGCAAGATTTCGAAGCGTGGGCAGAATTTGGTTTGCTCATACTCGGAGATTTCCCATTGTCAGACAGGTCAACTTTGATAAGATAAGCAGCATGTTTGTGCGTGTACAATGTAAATGTGCAGTGTAACGTGCACACACACACAAACATGTGTGTATTAATAATGAGCATCAAAAACTACCAGTTTATCATTGTTTTATTCATTCACTTCAACTCATCGTCACAATTACGTCACTTTGCATTACATCTTGTTGTGAACGCACATGCAGATGGCGCGTTTACTTGCATTTCAAACATAAAACTTCAGTAAGAGTTGGTCTTTTCTGTTTGATTCTCACTTCTCCGTGTTATGCTCTACAGAAGTTTTTTTTTAAAAAGAAGTGGCACGCTTCTGAAATGCTAACGATGAATTCCGCTGAACAAGCCGCCTATCGCGAACAGGTGATGCCATATTTTGCCATTGATACCATAAGTGACACCAGAAGTGATACCATACCAACATCCTGGAGCGTACTTCTGCATTTCAGTACCAGCGCGATGGTTTTGTGGTGGTGCCGGATGTCTTGACAAGCCAAGAAATTGCCGACATGAAAGGTGAGATGTGCAAAATCGTCGACGAAATGAACCCGGCCGATCATGCGACCAGCATTTTTATAACGGACGACGAAAATCAGGCTTGAAGATGTTTCTCGAATTTGTTCTTATTTTATGCCTCTGCCTTGGTATACAAGAAAGCCATCATGATTGCTGCTTCTGAGACCACAGCTTTTTTTGACATGTATTCACATTTTCTACAATTTTAGCGATGTTGAATTGAATCGAACCAAAAGTGAATGTACAGGGTATGTAGGCCAATAAAGTGCAAATTTAAAATGGCTTGTATTTGTCACCAGTACGAGATATTGAGCTGAAACTTGGAACACTTTAAAAGCAGACAATCAACCCAGGACAACAATCTTTTACAAAGGCAAACCGAAAATACGTATTTTGAAACAGGAAAATCTGATCGACTTTCAGCATGTCCGTGACTCTTATTTCATCGAAAGTGCCGATAAGATCCGATTCTTTTACGAGGACGGCGCGGTGGACACGGCAACCGGAGCACTGTTGATCGATAAACACTCGGCGATCAACAAAGTTGGCCATGGTAAAACAGTCCCAGCGTAATGTGCGACATGAATTCGAATTGGTCGCGTCTTTGTTTTTAGTTATTTTTCTTCACTGACAAAACAATGATCACAATCTTTTAGCACTTCATTGGTTGAACCCGGTCTTCAAACGAGTCACATTTTCAAGGAAGATTCAGGTCAGATAAACTGCAAAAATTTTGGAGTTACAAATGTATTTAGGTGCTCCGGTCCTGGTGGCAAGGGTTCATAATTTGGAATGATTAAAGTTGTTGTGAGTGAACAGGAAGTGCCATTCTTATGAATAAGCCAAAAAAATCGTTATCGTGACGTACCAAATAGGTGTATAGGTGTGCGCAGCTCTCTGGGATATTGGATTTTGTGAAACGTTTGTAAATAATCGGCGATGAAAAACGGTGTGTGATCAGTGATCAGGTGAGAAACGTGATGCAAGCAATAATAATTTTTCAGAGTTTGATGCAAATTGCCGAGATGAACGAGCCTGCAGTGGTCCAGAGCATGTACATTTTTAAGGTGAGCAAAAAATAAGGCCTGTTCACACTGACGTTCGTCAAAAAATCACATCTCCACGGATGGGACGTGACGTCCCTCATATGCATACGTCTGCATGAACGGTAGTGTTCTGAAAAACGCAAAACCTGACGTGCCGTGCCGTGCCGAAAACGCATACATCAGTATAAACGGGCCGCGAGACCGATTGATCGACTGAACAACCATGTACAACTGTAACTTGCAAAAACCGTGCACAAAAGTAAATTCAAAAGCGCGCGCGCAGAACGCTCGGGTGGGCGGCTCCGTGTGCGGCCACTACGACGCAACGTTCTTGTACGCATCGCCGACGACGAAAACGATGGGACTGTGGTTTGCGTTGGACGAGGCGACGCGCGACAACGGATGTCTCTGGTTTGCACCGCGCTCGCACACAGGTGTCATATTGACGTTCATTGGCACGCAAATTATTATCAATGTTTTCGGTTCTGCGACTCAGTGGATTTTGCAGACGTGAGCGGAAACTTGTTTCAACCTTTCAATCGTTGTGTGGCAATTCAGACTCGCCCGAGTGACTCGGCTCTATTTAGGGGACTCGGATCACTTTTCCGACCCGACGGTCACTTTTGTTTTTTTGCCAGATAATGACGCTTCGTATCGGTTCGTCCGTACGGGTGACACCGACAAAATGTTGACGTTCCGAGGGACGAAACCGGACTTTGATTCGGCCACGTTTGTGCCGGCGCCTGTCGCGAAAGGTTGGCGAGCGGCGAGTTTTTCAGGGATCCTGATAAAAAAACAAACAAAAAACTGCGCCACACTCAGCAGCAAAAACCAGCACTAATGATGTTCCTTCGCAAAGCAACAGGAACGAGAAGGAACATTTGGAAAAATATAAATATAAAAAAATACATAAAAAACAGAACGGACACGTTTTTTTCTTAGGCGGCGCCGTGCTGATCGATGGACGTGTGTGGCACAAAAGCGAGCGAAACACGTCCGACGCGTCGCGGCACGCATACACGTTGCACTTTTACGACACCGCCGTTGCGCGATGGAGCGAACTGAACTGGTCCGGTGTGACCGGGCGGCAACGTGGCTTGACTGAAGCACGCGTGTGTTGCGTTGTCACCGCTCGTGGCCTGGTGGTAGCGCGTTCGACTGCAGTCTGTGAGCTCGCGGGTTCGAGCCCCGCCGAGGCACTTAATGACAGAGAAAACTCAATGGACGCCCTACTCATTGGCGTTCTGCACGCTTCTATGGGTGTTAGCCCTGACTAAAAACACCGCCTAAAAATCCCAACAACAACAAGCAATGAAACACAACCGCACACGAGGCACGCTGCGGTGATTGTGACGTCCGTGTGCTAGCGCGCTTGTTTGCTACGGCCTAATCGCAACACGCAGTCTTCAGACTCGCACGTTTTTTTTGCTTGAAATGAATCTGTAGATAAATTGTTCAAACTGTAGCGTTCAATCTGCGTGGAACGTTCGGGATAACCATTCTGCACCCGAAAGAAATGCAGTACAACACTCGGTACGGAAAAAAATGGGCGACAAAAGTGTGCAATAAAACTAAAACAATCAGAATCAATTTACCATTTCAGGCTGCAGGACAATGAAACATACAAGTTCCCGCTGTTAAACGAAAACGTGCAAGAATGAAGCTGCAGACTACCAAAAACTTTTGTGTCTCCTGCATTCTTTCTTTCGCAGAATCAGCTGCTACTTTTGGTTGATTATTGGTTTTGTCGATTCACAAACGCTGCACTGATTGTGTTGAGATTTTTTTCATGATTTATCCCATGGAGTTCTGATCCGAATAACGACAACAATCATGATCGAAAGAAGCAAACAAACAAACTTGGGTTCTACTCACACAACCAGCGGTTGAATTTATCAAAAAAAATCAACACGCCAAAGAACTAACAAACACAATTGAACGACAAAACACGAAAAGAATAAAAAAGAACAACAGAGAACAAAAACAAACCCACCGCAAAGTTTTACGCAACGGTTTTTTTTCACGACAGAAAGACTGCGTCAAGAGAGATTTCAATTGATGCTGCCAGAAAAAAACGCTAAAAGGGCATTCATGAAGCAGTATTTGGTGAACGCGAAGCTATCTTTTAACACAGTTTATGCGTCACTAAAAACTGCTTCATGAACGCGCCTTAACTAAACACCTACAACCTGGCAAGACCAAATATGCGAAATGTGCAAATGTACTAAAAATGACGCTGTCGTTCTGCGAGAGAAACTCCAAATACTCGTAGTGTGGAGGTTACACAAGCCAAAGTCAATGTTAACAGTTAGTGTTGCTGTTGCTGGTGTCAGCCTTCCTGCATCTCTTCATCCGTGGCGCCTCTGATGTATAGAATGTTGTTGCATCTGAATCAATAGAAAACGTCAGAACAATCGAAAAACACCTCGACCCAAAACCCAACAACAAAGTTTGTAACGCGCGGAGCGGATGTTTTTTTATGAAATTCATTTTTTTTTGTTGAGAAACAAACAGAAAGACAAGAACGTGTCACACCTGATGAGCACTTCACCGAGATGACCAGTGTTGGCGCCGTCAATGAACTCTTGTGTGTTGGCCAGCTGAAAGTGACGGACATCAGAGAAAGCAAAAGCAACATCAGAGAAAGCGATGACACAAACTGTCAGCAATGACCAGCGAACGCGCAGCTGGTTCTTATAGCTTCGTTTGCACTTTTAGGCGTCTGGCGAAAACTTTGAATGATGCAAACACTTTTTTCTCCGGTTCGACCGGAGTCAGACTGCATCGTGCAAATGTCGTGTTTCAGGTTGAAAATCAGCTCCACCTTTCAACTCAAAACCATTGCAATATTCAAAAAGCAGCGATCTCATGTCGATCTATTCCAATTCAGATTTCTGAATCACTGCAAGCCGAAGCTTGGGCGTCAAGGAAAAAGCAAGTGTGTATGTGTGCGTGTGGCTACACGCCAGTTTTCGCGTAAACTTAGAATACTGTACCGTACAGTATCTTAAGTTTGCGTTTATTATTTTGGTGTTTCTATTATTGGTTCTCTTTTATTTTTGTTCTGCGGCGACTCAATGCGCGCAATGGCCCGTGTCCCTGAGATACGGTTGAGTCACTCACTAGGGCCGTTTTGACTTTACGCATCAACCATGAAACTGATTCCTTTTCGACGCCTACTAGCGCAATGAGTCGCAGAACTAAAAGGCAACGACAATACCTGCAGATTCATGTAGCCATCAACGGACACGAGATATCCCTTGTACTCCATGCCCCATTTGAGTTTCACGACGATGGTCTTGCCTGTCAGACTGTTCAGGAATGGCTTCGGGTTAACGGGCATAACAGCCTACAACAACGCGCACAAGGTTGTTCGTCATTGCTTCAATACGATTCAATCAACATCCACGAACTGCTGATGTTGAACTTGCACACCAGTTGTCTTTTTTATTTATGTGTTTATCAATGTTATATGCACGTTGCATTCGTGACAGGAGTCGAGCGAGCCCGATGATTTTTTTAAATGAAAACAATGAACTTTCCCTTTTTATTTTTCAATTCATCGCAAACCACAACTCAAAATTGAAAATCTGATTGCGAAACTCACCGCCATGATTTACTTGATGTTGCTGATAGCTTTTGATTTTGAATCAAATCAGGAGAAGGAACAAAGAATAATTGAAATAAATGACCACAAGTTCTAGATATTCAGAGATCAGGTTCAGACAGAGTCGAGCTGAGCACGGTTGTTCCACTTCCACAAAGCTTCTGCAATTGGTTTCATGAGCTCGTTAACAGTACCACCGACTACCGAAGGAGAAAGCAAATTTTCGACGGGGGATGTCTTTAGGGTTGTTAAAAAACAAAAATCGTCATTTTTGTTTTTAAATTAAAAAAAATTCAAAAATAAAAGTTGTGCTAAAGGCCCGTTTAGCCGTCCGGACGTTGACGCACGTCGCCGTACAGACAGACACGGACGCATAAACGATGACGTGAGATGAAGTGACGTGCCGCATGGTTTTAGAATTTTTGCTCGTTTATGCGTCCGTACGGCGACGTGCGTCGACGACGTGCAGACAGATACGGACGCATAAACGATGACGTGCAGTACCGTGGGCCCAAAAAAAAAGTCGAAGGGGGGGGGGGTATGGTGCGGGGGGGGGGGGGGGGGTCCGACCAAAAAGTGAGGGGGGGTCCAAACTATGGTAACGTGGGACCCCAATCTATGGTATGGTATAACTATGGTAATCGCCATTTTTGTTTTTTTTAATTTAAAAAAAAATTCAAAAATCAAAGTTGTGCTAAATCAATCAGGGAGTCCGAAGAACCACATATGATATGCAAGCGCCTCCCGAATGACTCCCGTATGGCGGAACTTTGCAGATTTTGTTTTGGTGACCTCAATTACCCCTCTTCCAAACCGTCACCATGCCTCTTCTTGTGTTTTGACCTCCAAAACGTCACTAATTGTCCCCAGCTAAACTAATGCTAAAGTGAAGACAAACATACCGCCTTGAAATTCGATCAATTCTTCTGATGGTGTCGCGACGACACGACACGAAGCAGCAACCAGACAACGTAGCGCTTGCAAACGGAGCAGCGAGCACAATTGGACGCTCTGCGAGGCGAATCGTCACCTTATCTGCATCGGAAATGGTAGGCCAAGCTTTGGGACGCTCAAAAACTTTATCGCAGACAGTACCGTGGGCCCAAAACAATTTTCGAAGGGGGGGGTATGCATAGTTGTTCCAGAGGATTTGTATACATTCTTAAAAGTGATTTTTTTGATTTTTGATCTGAAGTTGCTGGTAATGAGTCGTTGTAGGTTCCTAATCCTAAACCTAATCCTAATCCTAAGCCAAGCCTTTTTGATAAGGTGAAAATGATCAATTTAGTTTTTGCATTTTTTTCTTTCCTGTGTTATGGAGGAGGAGCACCGGAACTGCAGATGCAGCTGTTTTAATAATGATGCATTACGGTTCCAGAGCCGAGGGGTTGGGGGTAGGGTTGTTAAAAAAAACAAAAATCGTCATTTTTGTTTAAAAAAAAAATTTTTTTTTAAAAAAATTTCAAAAATCAAAGTTGTGCTGAATCAATCAGGGAGTCCGAAGAACCACATATGATATGCAAGCGCCTCCCGAATGACACCCGTATGGCGGAACTTTGCAGATTTTGTTTTGGTGACCTCAATTACCCCTTTTCCAAACCGTCACCATGCCTCTTCTTGTGTTTTGACCTCCAAAACGTCACTAATTGTCCCCAGCTAAGCTAATGCTAAAGTGAAGACAAACATACCGCCTTGAAATTCGATCAATTCTTCTGATGGTGTCGCGACGACACGACACGAAGCAGCAACCAGACAACGTAGCGCTTGCAAACGGTGCAGCGAGCACAATCGGACGCTCTGCGAGGCTAATCGTCACCTTATCTGCATCGGAAATGGTAGGCTAAGCTTTGGGACGCTCAAAAACTTCATCGCAGATGTTGTCGAAGCCTAAAATCAGTCGGTAAAACGGCCCAAAATCGACTGCTAAAGGTTTTACGAGGTATAATCAAAGAAAATTTTTGTTGAACTTTCGAAAAATTGTGCCAAAATTGAGGTTTTCAGAGCATATTAGAGAAAAATTTTTCGAATTTTTTTTTTTTAAATCGGCATTTTTGTTTTTTTTTGATCACTTTTTTTAAAAAAAAATTTTTTATTTTTGTTTAACAACCCTAGTTGGGGGGGGGCCGATATAGATAGCTGGAGCAAATTTTCTAGATAGATAGATAGCTGGAAAATTTTGGGGGGGGGGCCGCGGGGGGGGGCATGTGACTTTGGGGGGGGGGCGGTCAAAATTTTGAAATTTGATAGATAGATAGCTAAAACGTTAAAAAGCTATAAAAACAGCAAAATAATGCTAAAAATACACTAAAAATCAAGTATAAACGCGTATTTTACCTAAAATTAGCAAAATTTTCAATAATTACTCTAACAAACTAGCAAACTCTATCAAACAAGTTTTTTCGGCTCAGCTATTATCTATCTGAAAAATTTTTTTAGCCAGCTATCTATCTGAAAATTTTTGTCTTCGAAGACATAAAATAAGTCAATTTTTGACCAAAATTGACCATTTTTGCTCGTAATTCTTGAAAATTTTGCTAATTTTAGGTAAAATACGCGTTTATACTTGATTTTTAGTGTATTTTTAGCATTATTTTGCTGTTTTTATAGCCTTTTAGCGTTTTAGCTATCTATCTATCAAATTTCAAAATTTTGACCGGCCCCCCCGCGGCCCCCCCCCAAAATTTTCCAGCTATCTATCTATCTGGAAAGTTTGCTCCAGCTATCTATATCGGCCCCCCCCCAACCCTTCGGCTCTGGAACAACTATGAGAACAACTATGGGGGTATGGTGCCGTGGGGGGGGGGGTGCCGACCAAAAAGTGAGGGGGGGGGTCCAACCTATGGTAACGTGTGACCCCCCCCCCATGGGGGTCCCATGGGGGGTGCATTCCCACCCCCCAGCCAGTAGCGAAAGTGCGGGGGGTGGGGGGGTCCACCTAGGGTTAGGGGAAAAAAAAATCCGGATTTTTTTTAAATTAAATTTTTTTTTTAAATTTTTTTACAAGTTAGGTTTGTTCGAAGCGTCTCGTCGAGCTGAGTTCATCTAGACTATTTTCAGAACGATCCGGAAAACTATAAGAGCGAAAATCGTGTTTTATTGAAATTATGTCCATTTCATAGAGGGAAAGTTGCATTTTCAACAGTAAAACAGGACAATTTTCGACGTGTACTTGAATATTGAACCGTTCTTAGTTGTTCCTCTTTAGAAAATTACCAAAATTTGACTGTGTTCAAAAATTCCTGTTTGCTGTAGCTAAGTCGGCAACCCCTGTCGACCCGGTCGCCCCCCCCCCAAGACACTTACTTTCAGGTTCAACCAGCTATGCTATCTGCCACATGGCGAGAGCCCACTCTTCAAATCATCGTATCGAAAACACGTACCATGATTTCGCGATCACGTTGCGGGCAACTGACAGACGCAAGTTTAACACGTTAGTTTAGCTCAGCACGCAAGTTTTAACATGTGGCCATGTTATCGGGTATCTGAAAAACGGTCGTGTGATGTGGTATTAACCAACATCTCCGCTCCAATTGTTTAACAATATATCGCACAACTCCATTGTAGACCTATAACATACGCCAATCAACAAAATATCATGTTCATCTCATGGCCTACCGACTGAAAAAACATGTTCTAAGTTGCAAGAAAACGATTTCTGAAACGATATTTCAATTCAGTTATGTCATTTCAACGCTAAAAATTGACTCTAGAAGTCATCCAAATCGAAAAACATGGAGTACGTCGGTCAAAATGACCAAATAATGACATGTACCTAAGCACACAAAGAAGTTGGGAAGAAAATTTGGTTTGAACTTTCAAAAAATTATGCCATAAATCGAATTTTCAGAGCAAAGTAAAAAAAAATTTCAAATTTTTTTTAAGTTTGAAAAAAAAATCCAAATTAAAAAAAAACGAAAAAAAAAATAAAAAAATTTTTTTTTCAAAGCCCCTAACCCTAGGTCCACCCCCCCTCAGCCGAAAATCCTGCACGTGCACGGGCAGATACCCGTGTACCCCCCTCCCCCCTTTACCTCGACACGGGTACTAGACTCCCCCCCACCCCCCTCCGCGAGAAAACACGGCATCGCACCCCCCCCCCCCTCACGGTGGTCAATCTCAACTCAATTTTTTCCAAAAATACCGTAATTTTTGCATTTTTCTTGACGTTTGTGTCTGTCCCTGCATATATTTTGTTGTTTCTGACCAAACAAGCAGCTTCTTTGCACAAAATATTCTGTATTTTACAAGAAGTTCTGTGTTTTTCTAAGGCAAAAATTTGGTATTACCCGTGCGATCCCGTGCACCCCCCCTCACGAAATTTTTCTGCCAGTGCACCCCCCCCCCCCTCAGGAAAATTTGCTGCCCGTGCACCCCCCCCCCCCTCACCGAGAAGGCACCTGACCCCCCCCCTCTAAAATTAGGCAAACACCCCCCCCCTCACCCGAGGTCCCGCTTTCGCTACTGCCCCCAGCCCCCATGATAATTTTTCGCTTAAATTTTGAAGGAAAAACGCTAAATTTTGCTGCAAAATCGTTGAAATTACAATGAAGATGGTCAAGTTATCATATATTCAGCTTATATTATGGACTTTATAGACAAAAAATCATGATTTTCAAAAAAAAAATTTAGGGTGTACGGAAAATTTTGGGGGGGGGTCTCCGCCAGACAAAATTTCATGGGGGGTGGGGGGGGGGGGTGTCGGCCAAATTTTCGAGGGGGGGGTCCGATGGGGGGGGGGTGCCCGGTTTTAGGGGGGGTGGCACGGTGCCCCCCCCCCAACCCGACGGTCTCTGGTGCTCTGGGGGGGTGTACGTAGAGATGTAAGGGTCAAAAAAAATTTTTTTTTAATTTAAAAAAAAGTAAAAAAAAAATTTTTTCTTCAATGTGCCCTGAAAATGCCCTTTTTGGCATAATTTTTCGAAAGTTCAACAAAAATTTTCTTTGACTTTACCTTGTCACTTAGTCTTCAACGCTGCAGGTGGTATTCTGGATTGATTGTTTTCAGCCTTGGTGAGTGATGATCGACTCGCGCATTGAAGTACTTGAGCGTCGCAAAGGCTAGTTCAACAAATTCCGATGTCGCTAAGGTGAGATAGAAGCAGAGAACTCACATTTACGCATCGTTTTTCAGGATCTCGAAAGGTCGAAATTGCACTGGCTGCCACTGCAAGCGTAACTTCGTTGGTTGCTCGTTGCTGTTTCGCCTCGTGTCGTCAGCATGATCACACCGGTTTGTTGTTAAACTTGTTTCCGTGTTATTTGAGGTGAATTGAGAGGCAAAACACGAGACGTGATGTCGTCGGTGGGAAAATGGGGTCGCCGAAACCAAGTCTGAAATTTTCACCCTCCTCCCATATGAGTGGGGGTCATATGGTAAGTCGGTGGCTCCTCAGATGGTGATATTCGGACTCCCTGAAAAATTCTGAACAACTTTCATTTAAAAAAAAATTTAAAAAAAAAATTTAAAAAAAAAATAGAAAATTTTTTTTTCTTGACATCTCTAGGTGTACGTACCCCCCCACCCCCCCCCTCGCCCACGGTACTGATCGCAGATGTTGTCGAAGCCTAAAATCAGTCGGTAAAACGGTCCAAAATCTACTGCTAAAGGTTTTACGAGGTATAATCAAAGAAAATTTTTGTTGAACTTTCGAAAAATTGTGCCAAAATTGAGGTTTTCAGAGCATATTAGAGGTAAAAAATTTTTTTCGAATTTAAAAAAAAAATCGGCATTTTTGTTTTTTTAACTACTTTTTTTTTAAAAAAAATTTTCATTTTTGTTTAACAACCCTACCCCCACCCCCATGATATTTTTTCGCTTAAATTTTGAAGGAAAAACGCTAAATTTTGCTGCAAAATCTTTGAAATTACAATGAAGATGGTCAAGTCATCATATATTCAGCTTATATTATGCAGTAGCGAAAGCGGGACCTCGGGTGAGAGGGGGGGGGGTGTTTGCCTAATTTTAGAGGGGGGGGGGTCAGGTGCCTTTTCGGTGAGGGGGGGTGCACGGGCAGCAAATTTTCCTGAGGGGGGGCTGCACTGGCAGAAAAATTTCGTGAGGGGGGGTGCACGGGATCGCACGGGTAATACCAAATTTTTGCCTTAGAAAAACACAGAAATTCTTGTTAAATACAGAATATTTTGTGCAAACAAGCTGCTTGTTTGGTCAGAAACAACAAAATCTATGCAGGGACAGACACAAACGTCAAGAAAAATGCAAAAATTACGGTATTTTTAGAAAAAATTGAGATGAGATTGACCACCGTGAGGGGGGGGTGCGATCCCGTGTTTTCTCGCGGAGGGGGGTGGGGGGAGTCTAGTACCCGTGTCGAGGTAAAGGGGGGGTGGGGGAAAAAGGGTATATGCCCGTGCACGGGCAGGATTTTCGGCTGAGGGGGGGTGGACCCCCCCACCCCCCGCACTTTCGCTACTTATATTATGGACTTTATAGACAAAAAATCCGCAACGCTTCATTATGATATGCACCTGCCCCGCATCCGCATTGCACATTGCTCATGATCCACTGGCGCGCGTGCACACGCTCCGCCCTCAACAAAAACTCGTTCAAAACGCAGTTATTTTCATTCTTGCTTCATAAAAAGGCTTGGCTTAGGTTAGGATAATTTTAGGAACAGCTTTTGCTTAAGCTTAGGCTTTGGTTTGGCTTTTAGGTTTAGGTCCGTTTTAGCAATGTCCGAGAACATCCAATGCTGGAGCGTGAGTTAACTGGAGCGTAATATCATAAAACGTGCCAACCCAAAAAATCATGATTTTCGAAAAAAAAATTTAGGGTGTGCAGAAAATTTTTGGGGGGTCTCCGCCAGACAAAATTTCATGGGGCGTGTGGGGGGGTGTCGGCCAAATTTTCGAGGGGGGGTCCGATGGGGGGTGCCCGGTTTTAGGGGGGGGTGGCACGGTGACCCCCACCCACCCCACCCGACGGGCTCTGGTGCTCTGGGGGGGTGTACCCCCCACCCCCCCCGCCCACGGTACTGAGACGTGCCGTGAAGTGACGTGCCGTGATGTGTCGGTTGGTTTTAGAATTTTTGAATTTTAGAATCAATCAGGGAGTTCGAATTTCGAAGAACCACATATGATATGCAAGCGCCTCACGAATGACTCCCGTGTGGCGGCGAAACTTTGCAGATTTTGTTTTGGTGACCAATTACCCCTTTTCCAAACCGTTACCATGCCTCTTTTTGTGTTTTGACCCCCAAAACGTCACTAATTGCCCCCAGCTAAGCTAGCGCCGAAGTGAAGACAAACATACCGCCTTGAAATTCGATGAATTCATCTGATGTCTGATGAAAAGAGCGTGCCGCCGCTGGCCGCTGCTGTGTGTCCAAAGCACAGAGAAGAAGAACGCAGCAGGTGACGGTATTTATTGACAATGTGAACAATCTTTGAACAACAATGAATGGACATGGCGCAGCCAATGAATCAATTGTTAAAAGCGGGATGAAAACCGTCGAAATCGTTGGAAGCAAGTTTTGTTATTTTGTTTGTTTGTTTTAAATTTGTTTTGAACACGCAGCAGCGGCCAGCGGTACGTTTGAAAGCAAAAATTATCGACGACGTCGTCGCCGTCAATCAACCAAAAAAACTTCAGTTTACTAATTTTTTACCAATTCAAACTTTTGGAATTTTAGGTAAAATACGCGTTTATACTTGATTTTTAGTGTAGTTTTAGCATTATTTTGCTGTTTTTATAGTTTTTTTTAGCGTTTTAGCTATCTATCTATCAAATTTGAAAATTTTGATATTTCCCCCCAAATTGAAATTTTGTCCATTTCACAGAGGGAATTTGCATTTTTTATTTACAGTCGAACTCACTAAAATGTGGAATCAGCTGATTGGTCAACCGAGCGGAGGCTGCTCACACTCCGCACCGTTCTTTTTTCGTGGATTTGGATTTTATTGAAACGTGTTTTTATAAATTTCCAGCACCCTTTTTGTGCTAAAAATAAACTCAAAGGTTGGAGACCGCGAAATTTAGAAAATTTTTATTCTACAGCTCAACTCAAAATCTATTATTTGTTTAATGACGACGACGACGTCGTCGCTTAATTTTTGCGTGTGGACTGGAAAATAAAAGCCTGAAAGGAGTGAGCTGTGCATGGTTTGCTGCGTGCATCAAGTAAATGAACATAGCAGCTTACCAAAAACAACTTGAAAACGAAAAAATGAAAAATGAAAGCAAAGTCGTGTCGTCGTCGTCCGCGAAGTCGGAACGCTTTTTTTTAATTGCGGACGCATGTCGATCGGTCAGCTAGGAATGAAACCCCCTTCAGCTGGCTACACAGCGCACTCATTTCAGGCTTTTGTCTTTCAGTTCACACGTAAAAATTAAGCGACGACGTCGTCGTCGTCGTCGTCAGTAAAAAATGCATTTTGAGCTGTTGAATAAAAAAAATTGAATTTCGCAGTTCTCCAACCCTTTGCGTTTATTTTTAGCATGAAAATGGTGCTGGAAATTCACACTCATTCAAAAGAAATACGATTCAATAGAATCCAGATCCACGAAAAAAGAAGGGTGCGGAGTGTGAGCAGCCTCCCCTCGGCCGACCAATCAGCTGATTCCACACTTTATTGAGTTCGACTGTATTTGGTTGCGCTGTTTTTTATACAGTATTTTAAACAGTTTTTTAGTTTATATACTTTTCGACTGAGCTCCATTTGAAACACGCACCAAACAAACTGTGAACACCCGACCCGTCTTCCTGAGCAGAATGTTGCCGAAAAACACTCAAGACAAAGATAGTAAACCAATTACCATTGAACCGAACCCTAAACTAAAGCAACGCTCACTGATCACATGCCAAATGCGAACCAGCGTGGCGTTGTTTGCAGAACAACAAAACCAACAAAACACTGAAACGAATTTGTCAAACCATCATAGTTGTTGTAGAGCTGGGGGGTGGGGGGGGGGGTAATATTCAACCGGTAAATGACATATTCAAAAGCGAACGGTAAAATAGCGCTCTCCATCACTACTCGTCACGTCAGATCGTTCAATATTTCTGTCGAGCTTCGTTCTTCGCGTTGTTCGTTTTTCGGCCAGCAGCTCTCCAACAAACACCAGCACGGAAGCAGTACTGCCGATGATCAGACCAAAGAACAACCCAGCCAGCGAAGTCATCGACAACGGCGACTTCCCAGCATTGAAGAACTCAGTGCTGCTTGAAGAATTATAGTTTGAATTGTGTTCTGAACCGGCGTTGGTCAGATCGAGTGCCTCGCGGCACTTCTCATGGTACATTTTCTGGTAGCGCTGCGGTATCTCGCGGATCGCGTGCCATTTGTTGATGATCGCTTCGTCGACCGCCTCGATGACGCTGTCCGGTACGGTCGCGCGAAAGTACAACGACGACCAGGAGGTTTCCAGCCGTGGTACCGGCACGAAAACCCAGATGTGCTTGTCCTCGCATAGCTTCAGTCTGAAAACAGTTATTTTGAAAGGACTGATACCGTTTTGAGGATGCTTTCGAACTTCGAAAAATTGGTTCTGGAATGTTTCCAATTTTCTCAGCCTTGTACCGAAAACCAGACGCGAGACAGAGCAATTTAAAATCCGGTAGTTTTTTTATTCGACCTTTACGTCTGATCCTCCCTGAAGTCTGTTTAATGGGATACGAACAGAACGAACGAACGCTTGTTAGCGGAAATGTTTTCCCACAGGGTACCAAGGTCCCATAAAAGTCCCCTGCTGACGTTTCATAGATGAACTCGTAGTCCGTCGCATATGATCGGTACGCATAAACAACGTCCGGGTCTCTTAAACGCTCTACCAGTTCCGTGTAGTCGTCAACGACCTTGATGCCATTAACATCTAAAGCCTCCAAAAGACGCTGAAAATCGCGGCTGCCAGTAGCCTCGTAGCTTGCCTCGATCTCTGCTCTGTAATCATACAGATCGATCAGTGTGATCGTTTTACTCGCGACCTGCTCCGTGATGTGCTCCAGTGACATCGGTGGCGCCGGTTGCGGCTGTACGAGCAGACTGACCAGCAGCAGATTCTGATAGAGGCCGACAACGAAAATGCTCATGATCAACGCCAACACGATCCAGACGAGTTTCGTGGCGCACCAGTGGGACGCCGTTGGAATGTCATCGAAATTGTCGTGTCGCCGCGTCTTGACGTTCTCGAAATGCAGCAGCTGTCGTTTCCCGGTGGTCGATGACGGCGTCGACAGGTACTTTGCGTAGATCACTCGCTCGAATATGAACAGTAAGGCAAACAAAGTCGCCGCCAGCTGTGCTGCCACAAACCAGAACTGCAGGTCAAACATGCCGAACAGCGAGGTCGCTGCGTGAAAGAACGACACCGATTCGTGTCGACGCATCAAGACAGAGACTTCGTCGTAATAGTACGGATACGAGGTCTTCAGTGGTACGGTGGCATTCCACTGCAGGTGCAGCCCGGTCACCCAGCCGATCAGAACTGTATCGAACACTGATTCGTTGTGAGCGACGAACAGATCAAAGTAGGCGTTGTCGCCGTCGTTCGCTGGCTCCTCGACCTCGACGAGCTCGTATCGGAGAAACTCCATGATCTCCCGGAAGATCTCCAAGTCCGTGCCGGGATACGCCGAACAGCCTGCAAACGCGCACGGACGTACGTACGACTGCAGGGGGTAATAGGCGGCACGTATTTTCTTCATCGTATCACAGCCACATACATGTACAGTGTGTTTCTTTGAACCTGTCACTTTTTCTTGCGCAGAATACAGAGTCCACCGAAAAAGGACATACGGAATCGGAGCTGCACGAAAAAAATTAAGCACACCCGATATATTCTTTGTTCTTACTGTGATTCAAAGTTTCGCGGGCTCTGCATTCTGCGAAATAAAGTGACACGTTTAAACAAACATAGTTTACTTCAAGCGATGTACTTGGTGTATTTGTCGGTGTGACTTGATTTTCGCGAATTTATGACGATAATAAACGCTGACGCTTGTCTTGAATACCACCGTTTCTACAAGATTAAACAAGATCCACAACAATAAAAAAACATTTTCTAAATATGTAAATAATATGCGGTTCCAATTGGTACAAAACGTGGGTGGTTTTTTTATCCATGGTTGTTAGGGCACTGCGTGGCCGTTGCAATGTTTGCTGATAGTGGGTGAAGCAAAAATGTTTGCTTATTACAAAACCGGGAAAAAAACATTGGGCGTTTTAGAATGTTTGTTTTCGTGCGAAAAAAATCTTTTTTCTCTGTGTCCGTCAAAAAGCATCTCGTCGGCAATTCTGCTAATGTGCTTTTCCACACTTTTAACGCTTCAAGGGGCATTCATGAAGCAGTATTTTGTGACGCGTACATGTAGCTGTGTGTTAAAACATATCTGCGAGGTCAGTAAATACTGCTTCATGAATGCTCCTTAACACTTTCATGAATTGTAATCATAATCACATCCACGCAAAACTGACAATTTAATAACAAATTGTTAGATGTCGTTGTCGCACCAACAAGGACATGGTTGTATGTATTGGCATGTGCTCATATCAGGTTTCATGCGTCAGATCCAAAGGTGCCGAAGTTGAAAAACTGAAAAGTTTGCAAAAAAATAGGAAAGTGCCCAAGTTGAAATTGAAGGTTCGCCGGCCCAAAAATTTTTTCGAATCTATCTCTATCAAACAGGTTTTTTCGGCTCAGCTATTATCTATTTGAAAATTTTTCTCAGCCAGCTATCTATCTAAAAAATTTTGTTTTCGAAGACATGAAATGAGTCAATTTTTAACTAAAATTGACCATTTTTGCTCGTAATTCTTGAAAATTTCGCTACTTTTAGGTAAAATATGCATTTTTAACATGATTTTAGTGTATTTTTCATGTTATTTTGCTGTTTTTATAGCTGTTTAGCGTTTTAGCTATCTATCTATCAAATTTCAAAATTTTGACCGCCCCCCCAAAGTCACATGCCCCCCCCCCCAACCCCTCGGCGCTGGAACAACTATGAGGGGGGGGGTCCAAACTATGGTAACGTGGGACCATGGGGGGGGGGGTGTTGCGATTATATTGAGTTGAATGAGTTGCGCGCAGTTTCTTTCAGATCACAATTGGTGTTTCGATATTCGTTTTATGGACCAGCAAAGAATGTACATTTCATGTAAAGATACCAACACATGGAAAAACAACAGAATGAAAAACATGTTGAGAGAAATGCAACACAGAACACACAGCGCAGCTTGAAGTCCAAAAATTGCAGCATGTGCGCGCAACAGTGAGAGCTCAATTGAAACTGTGAGATAACGCGTATTTTTTCTCGCGGTAGTTTTTCCGAGACAGGGGATGCATTTTTTCAAAATTTTCTGTGGGGGGGGGTCCACCTAGGGTTGTTAAAAAAAAACAAAAATCGCCAATTTTGTTTTTTTTAAATAAAAAAAAATTCAAAAATCAAAGTGGTGCTAAATCAATCAGGGAGTCCGAAGAACCACATATGATATGCAAGCGCCTCCCGAATGACTCCCGTATGGCGGAACTTTGCAGATTTTGTTTTGGTGACCTCAATTACCCCTTTTCCAAACCGTCACCATTTTTGTTTTTTTTAATCACTTTTTTTAATTTTAATTTTTTTTAACAACCCTACCTCCACGTAGAAATGTAACGGTCAAAAAAAATTTTTTTTTAAATTTTTTTTAAAAAGTAAAAAAAATGGGTTGGCACGTTTTATGATATTACGCTCCAGTTAACTCACGCTCCAACATTGGATGTTCTCGGACATTGCTAAAACGGACCTAAACCTAAAAGCCAAACCTAAGCCTAATCTTAAACGAAACCTGTTCCTAACCTAATCCTAACCTAAGCCAAGCCTTTTTAAGGAAGCAGGAATCAAAATAACTGCGTTTTGAACGAGTTTTTGTTGAGGGCGGAGCGTGTGCAGGCGCGCCAGTGGATCATGAGCAATGAGCAATGCGGATGCGGGGCAGGTGCATATCATAATGAAGCGTTGCGAAAAAAATGAGCATTTTTTTATTTTTTTTATTAAAAATTTTTGAAATTTTTTCTTTAATGTGCCCTGAAAATGCCGTTTTTGGCATAATTTTTCGAAAGTTCAACAAAATTTTCTTTGACTTTACCTTGTCACTTAGTCTTCAACGCTGCAGGTGGTATTCTGGATCGATTTATCGACTGTTTTCAGCCTTGGTGAGCAGTACCGTGGGCCCAAAAAAATTTTCGAAGGGGGGGGGGTATGGTGCCGTGGGGGGGGGGGGTGCCGACCAAAAATTGAGGGGGGTCCAACCTCTGGTAACGTGGGACCCCCCAGAGGGGGGTCCAAGGGGGGGGGGCATTTTTTAAAAATTTTCTGTGGGGGGGGGTCCACCCACCCCCCACCCCCCATGAAATTTTTTCGCTTAAATTTTAAAGGAAAAACGCTAAATTTAGCTGCAAAATCTTTGAAATTACAATGAAGATGGTCAAGTTATCATATATTCAGCTTATATTATAGACTTTATAGACAAAAAATCATGATTTTCGAAAAAAAATTTAGGATGTGCAGAAAATTTTGGAGGGGGGCATAGTTGTTCCAGAGCCGAGGGGTTGGGGGGGCCGATATAGATAGCTGGAGCAAATTTTCTAGATAGATAGATAGCTGGAAAATTTTGGGGGGGGGGCCGCGGGGGGGGCATGTGACTTTGGGGGGGGGGGGCGGTCAAAATTTTGAAATTTGATAGATAGATAGCTAAAACGATAAAAAGCAATAAAAACAGCAAAATAATGCTAAAAATACACTAAAAATCAAGTATAAACGCGTATTTTATCCAAAATTAGCGAAATTTTCAAGAATTACGAGCAAAAATGGTCAATTTTGGTCAAAAATTGACTCATTTTATGTCTTCGAAGACAAAATTTTAAAGATAGATAGCTGGCTGATAAAATTTTTTAGATAGATAATAGGAGCTGAGCCAAAAAAACCTGTCTGATAGAGATAGATTCGAAAAATTTTTGGGGGGGGGCCGGCCTAGAGATGTAAGGGTCAAAAAAAAAATTTTTTTTTTTAATTTTTTTTTAAAAAAAAGTAAAAAAAAAATGAGCATTTTTTTTTTATTTTTTTTATTAAAAATTTTTGAAATTTTTTCTTTAATGTGCCCTGAAAATGCCGTTTTTGGCATAATTTTTCGAAAGTTCAACAAAAATTTTCTTTGACTTTACCTTGTCACTTAGTCTTCAACGCTGCAGGTGGTATTCTGGATTGATTTATCGACTGTTTTCAGCCTTGGTGAGTGATGATCGACTCGCGCATTGAAGTACTTGAGCGTCGCAAAGGCTAGTTCAACAAATTCCGATGTCGCTAAGGTGAGATAGAAGCAGAGAACTCACATTTACGCATCGTTTTTCAGGATCTCGAAAGGTGGAAATTGCACTGTCTGCCACTGCAAGCGTAACTTCGTTGGTTGCTCGTTGCTGTTTCGCCTCGTGTCGTCAGCGTGATCACACCGGTTTGTTGTGGAACTTGTTTCCATGTTATTTGAGGTGAATTGAGAGGCAAAACACGAGACGTGATGTCGTCGGTGGGAAAATGGGGTCGCCGAAACCAAGTCTGAAATTTTCACCCTCCTCCCATATGAGTGGGGGTCATATGGTAAGTCGGTGGCTCCTCAGATGGTGATATTCGGACTCCCTGAAAAATTCTGAACAACTTTCATTTTTAAAAAAAAAAATTTTAAAAAAAAATTTTTTTTTTTTAAAAAAGAAAAAAAATAGAAAATTTTTTTTTTCTTGACATCTCTAGGCCGGCCCCCCCCCAGCCCCCCCCTAGAACAACTATGGGGGGGGTCTCTGCCCCGCCAGACAAAATTTCATGGGGGTGTGGGGGGGGGTGTCGGCCAAATTTTCGAGGGGGGGTCCGATGGGGGGGGGTGCCCGGTTTTAGGGGGGTGGCACGGTGCCCCCCTAGGGTTAGGGGAAAAAAATCCGGATTTTTTTTTAAATTAAAAAAAAATTAAAAAAAAATTTTTTTTACAAGTTAGGTTTGTTCGAAGCGTCTCGTCGAGCTGAGTTCATCTAGACTATTTTCAGAACGATCCGGAAAACTATAAGAGCGAAAATCGTGTTTTATTGAAATTATGTCCATTTCATAGAGGGAAAGTTGCATTTTCAACAGTAAAACAGGACAATTTTCGACGTGTACTTGAATATTGAACCGTTCTTAGTTGTTCCTCTTTAGAAAATTACCAAAATTTGACTGTGTTCAAAAATTCCTGTTTGCTGTAGCTAAGTCGGCAACCCCTGTCGACCCGGTCGCCCCCCCCCAAGACACTTACTTTCAGGTTCAACCAGCTATGCTATCTGCCACATGGCGAGAGCCCACTCTTCAAATCATCGTATCGAAAACACGTACCATGATTTCGCGATCACGTTGCGGGCAACTGACAGACGCAAGTTTAACACGTTAGTTTAGCTCAGCACGCAAGTTTTAACATGTGGCCATGTTATCGGGTATCTGAAAAACGGTCGTGTGATGTGGTATTAACCAACATCCCCGCTCCAATTGTTTAACAATATATCGCACAACTCCATTGTAGACCTATAACGTACGCCAATCAACAAGATATCATGTTCATCTCATGGCCTACCGACTGAAAAAACATGTTCTAAGTTGCAAGAAAACGATTTCTGAAACGGAATTTCAATTCAGTTAAGTCATTTCAACGCTAAAAATTGACTCTAGAAGTCATCCAAATCGAAAAACATGGAGTACGTCGGTCAAAATGACCAAATAATGACATGTACCTAAGCACACAAAGAAGTTGGGAAGAAAATTTGGTTTGAACTTTCAAAAAATTATGCCATAAATCAAATTTTCAGAGCAAAGTAGAAGAAAAAATTTTTAAATTTTTTTTAAGTTTGAAAAAAAAAATCCAAATTTAAAAAAAAACGAAAAAAAAAATAAAAAAAATTTTTTTTCAAAGCCCCTAACCCTATGCTTCCCCCCACCCCCCTAGGGTTGTTAAAAAAAACAAAAATCGTCATTTTTGTTTAAAAAAAAATTTTTTTTTAAATTTCAAAAATCAAAGTTGTGCTAAATCAATCAGGGAGTCCGAAGAACCACATATGATATGCAAGCGCCTCCCGAATGACTCCCATATGACGGAACTTTGCAGATTTTGTTTTGGTGACCTCAATTACCCCTCTTCCAAACCGTCACCATGCCTCTTCTTGTGTTTTGACCTCCAAAACGTCACTAATTGTCCCCAGCTAAACTAATGCTAAAGTGAAGACAAACATACCGCCTTGAAATTCGATCAATTCTTCTGATGGTGTTGCGACGACACGACACGAAGCAGCAAGCAACCAGACAACGTAGCGCTTGCAAACGGAGCAGCGAGCACAATCGGACGCTCTGCGAGGCGAATCGTCACCTTATCTGCATCGGAAATGGTAGGCCAAGCTTTGGGACGCTCAAAAACTTCATCGCAGATGTTGTCGTAGCCTAAAATCAGTCGGTAAAACGGCCCAAAATCGACTGCTAAAGGTTTTACGAGGTATAATCAAAGAAAATTTTTGTTGAACTTTCGAAAAATTTTGCCAAAATTGAGGTTTTCAGAGCATATTAGAGGAAAATTTTTCGAATTAAAAAAAAAAAATCGGCATTTTTGTTTTTTTTTAATCACTTTTTAAAAAAAAAATTTTCATTTTTGTTTAACAACCCTACACCCCCCCCCCCCACCCGACGGTCTCTGGTCATAGTTGTTCTAGGGGGGGGTAGAGATGTCAAGAAAAAAAAAATTTTCTATTTTTTTTCTTTTTTTTAAAAAAAAATTTTTTTTTTTTAAATTTTTTTTTTTAAAAATGAAAGTTGTTCAGAATTTTTCAGGGAGTCCGAATATCACCATCTGAGGAGCCACCGACTTACCATATGACCCCCACTCATATGGGAGGAGGGTGAAAATTTCAGACTTGGTTTCGGCGACCCCATTTTCCCACCGACGACATCACGTCTCGTGTTTTGCCTCTCAATTCACCTCAAATAACATGGAAACAAGTTCCACAACAAACCGGTGTGATCACGCTGACGACACGAGGCGAAACAGCAACGAGCAACCAACGAAGTTACGCTTGCAGTGGCAGACAGTGCAATTTCCACCTTTCGAGATCCTGAAAAACGATGCGTAAATGTGAGTTCTCTGCTTCTATCTCACCTTAGCGACATCGGAATTTGTTGAACTAGCCTTTGCGACGCTCAAGTACTTCAATGCGCGAGTCGATCATCACTCACCAAGGCTGAAAACAGTCGATAAATCAATCCAGAATACCACCTGCAGCGTTGAAGACTAAGTGACAAGGTAAAGTCAAAGAAAATTTTTGTTGAACTTTCGAAAAATTATGCCAAAAACGGCATTTTCAGGGCACATTAAAGAAAAAATTTCAAAAATTTTTAATAAAAAAAATAAAAAAAAAAAATGCTCATTTTTTTTTTACTTTTTTTTTTAAAAAAAAAATTAAAAAAAAAAATTTTTTTTTTGACCCTTACATCTCTAGGGGGGGGGCCTGGGGGGGCCGGCCTAGAGATGTCAAGAAAAAAAATTTTCTATTTTTTTTTTTAAATTTTTTTAAATTTTTTTTTCAAATGAAAGTTGTTCAGAATTTTTCAGGGAGTCCGAATATCACCATCTGAGGAGCCACCGACTTACCATATGACCCCCACTCATATGGGAGGAGGGTGAAAATTTCAGACTTGGTTTCGGCGACCCCATTTTCCCACCGACGACATCACGTCTCGTGTTTTGCCTCTCAATTCACCTCAAATAACACGGAAACAAGTTCAACAACAAACCGGTGTGATCATGCTGACGACACGAGGCGAAACAGCAACGAGCAACCAACGAAGTTACGCTTGCAGTGGCAGACAGTGCAATTTCGACCTTTCGAGATCCTGAAAAACGATGCGTAAATGTGAGTTCTCTGCTTCTATCTCACCTTAGCGGCATCGGAATTTGTTGAACTTGCCTTTGCGACGCTCAAGTACTTCAATGCGCGAGTCGATCATCACTCACCAAGGCTAAAAACAGTCGATAAATCAATCCAGAATACCACCTGCAGCGTTGAAGACTAAGTGACAAGGTAAAGTCAAAGAAAATTTTTGTTGAACTTTCGAAAAATTATGCCAAAAACGGCATTTTCAGGGCACATTAAAGAAAAAATTTCAAAAATTTTTAATAAAAAAAATAAAAAAAATGCTCATTTTTTTTTACTTTTAAAAAAAAATTAAAAAAAAATTTTTTTTGCCCCTTACATCTCTAGGCCGGCTATCTATCTGAAAAATTTTGTCTTCGAAGACCTAAAATGAGTCAATTTTTGACCAAAATTGACCATTTTTGCTTGTAATTCTTGAAAATTTCGCTAATTTCAGGTAAAATACGCGTTTATACTTGATTTTTAGTGTATTTTAGCATTATTTTGCTGTTTTTATAGCTTTTTAGCGTTTTAGCTATCTATCTATCAAATTTCAA
>JASANC010004841.1:0-18701 GCA_030248135.1 Theristus sp. LFF4_11
TATCATGGCGAAAAATAGCTGAACAAATTTGAAATACAAGATTCCAATTTCGAACGAGTCAGTGTGTGTTTGCATTTCAGCTTGCAGTCTTTCGCTATACCGGGCTCGATATTCCTCAGCATTTTGTCCGGTTTCTTGTTCCCGTTTCCTCTTGCGTTGCTGCTCGTCTGCACGGTGAGTGTTGTCATCTGACAAATTCTGTCGTTTTTGTCTTTCTCAGTTGTTTTTTTATGACCACAGTCTTTCCATTGTTGCAGTGCTCAGCGATTGGTGCTGCCATTTGCTATTTGCTGTCGTATTTGGTGGGTCGAACATTGGTGATGCGCTATTGTCCAGAACGCGTTCAAAAGTGGAGTTCACAGGTACGTTTGCTCGGATCTCCGGTCGATTGATTTACAGAGCAAGGACCTGTTTCGGCAAGTTTAAAGGCTTAGCTGTCCTAGTTGCATGGTGCTACTCCACTGAGCCACTAAATGAAATCATGAGACATCAGACATCTCAGTTTCTTTTTTCACGCAATTCGTAAACTGATTCACCAGTGTCTGTTCTTCAACGTGTAGGACGCTGAAATTTGTTCATTCAGGAATTTCCCAATTCAGTCACGTCAGTGGTGTAGCACTTATTGTACTGCTACGTTTTAGAAAACTGACCCCAAATTTTGTGTTCTGCAATCACTTTCAATACCCCGATCTTTTGAGAACGCATTGCTTTTCATTACTGCTGGATCGACCGTAGTTTCTCAAGGAATTTCATTGAAAGCCAGCCCATTTTAACGACTACGTCGTCTGCGGCAATGCCCAATCACAAGCACAACAACCGTGTTCCGAGCTGCATTGTGTTAGTTTCGTTGTGAAAGTGCGCCCATTCGTGCACCAGGTGTGCCGCCACCGAGAGCACCTGATCAACTACATGATCTTCCTGCGGATCACCCCTTTCCTGCCGAACTGGTTCATCAACATCGCTGCGCCGGTGATTGACGTGCCGTTGGCGCCGTTCTTTTGGGGCACCTTCATTGGTGAGCAACGGTTTCGTTGTTTTGTCATCAGCATTAGGCTGGACTGGCATGTGCGTTGCATTTCAACTGTGCGCTTCAATTCAAACTTTCTGATCAACGGTTTTTCTGGAGTACAATTGTTTTGTACGATTGCAAAATGGTGCAAAAAATCAACAGAATGCCAAAAACGTCTTTGCGTGATAGTCAGCTCCAGCGTCAGATGTTTGTATCAACCGCCGGAGTACCGGATTCTGTGAATGACTGAAAATTACTGATCAGTACAATCGAACTACGTGCGAAATGCGGTTGAACGGTTTCATGTCCATTTCGCAGCATTTCTAAATGTCGGTTCCTGCCATTTGTGATGTGCGCCGAATGCGCGATGTCACTTGCATTCACATCACGATTGCTGCTTTCGCAGGTGTGGCGCCGCCGAGCATTCTGTTCATACAAGCAGGTGGCACGTTGTACTCGCTGAGCAGCGCAAAGGCGGCCTTCTCGTGGACGGCGATGTTGCTGCTCGCAGCTGCTGCCTTCGTATCACTCTTGCCGGTCGTGTTTCGATCGAAGATGAGAGAGAAAGTTGAATGAGACCATATGAGCTGCTTCTCATATTGTCAGTGTCAATTCAATTTTGCAAGAAAAAGTTCGAATGCCATCTTGTGTTGACCAACAAGGTGTGAATTTCAGTTTTGATCGGTTGTATTTCTTGTGTTCTTTTGTTCCGACCTTAAAGAACATAACATGAACATCAAAATGTTTTTTTGTGATATTTCAATGATCTTCTGTATGTGGTTTGTTATTTTGCCTTTTTGGCTTGGTCCTTGTTATTTGAAAGGTTTCTCAACCTCTGGGCGCCCGATCTCTTCGTTTATAAACCAAGCAAAAACAGCTCTTTTCTCGACGATTTTTGTCAATACAAACACGCTTCATTTACATAAAACTGTGATATTTTCATGGATTTCTTTAAGATTGTTGGTTCTTACTTTATAGATTCGCTGTTTTACAAAAAAAACCAGCTTGTGCCAGTTGCGTAAAAGCAAAATTTGTTTGCGTTTCTCAGTCGCCAATCAGCGAGTTGGCAGTTGTCAACAGTGGCGTGACGTCATCTAAGTCATAATAATATGATTTGTGTTCATGTGTTTACATTTTTTCTATGCCTTTCTCATATGTCACAAACTTCTTCGGTCAGTGTGCGCAAACTGGCAATAAAGATTGTGCGAAACTTTGGCGGAATGCGTGTTTGTTGACACGTTTTTTGTTTGAAGAATCAAACTTTCGAATGAAATACCGGTTTCTTAGTCAATGTGTGTCAACTGTTTGTGTAGGTTTTTTTCTGCTGTGAGTGAACAAAACCTGCCATTGTGCAGATTTTTTACTTTAAAATATTTTACCGCTGTTGGTTTTATTGTTGAAAACAATTTGATTTAGTGATGTGAAACAATCACGGTTGTATAAAATTCAACTATTTCCACGTGTCGATTGGTGTTTTTCCAGAGGCGCTTGGGCTGGTGGATGAGAAAAAATGCCTGAAAATGATGCGGTGTTGTTCACGGCAAATGTTGGCAGCTTGTTTGAATTGGTGAGTTTTGTATGATTTCTATGATCTCATCTTTTGACAAGTTGTATTAAGCTGTTTTATTTTAGTCCTGTGAAGCAATGCAGACATAGATCGGTAAACTGTTTCAAGCGTGACGCGGGAATTTAAAATTGGCAGTGATCCGAGGCACTTGAATTGGCACAAAGATTGAAACAAGTTTCCTTTCTACGTCTGCACCCGTATTAACCCGCTGGGTCTCAAATGAATCCAGATTTTATGTTTGTTTGTAGTTCAATGACACCATCAAGCCGTGGACAAGCGCCGTCAAGGAGGTCTGTCCTTTTTGGTCTTGTTATGGACGGTAGCTGATTGGTGAGGCGGGTCATTGCTGTTATCCAGTTTTTTCTTCGACTCAATTCGTTCGCAGAGGTGGCAATCCACCAATTTCCTAAGTGACCCGGTAGTAAGACTGGTCACTTCACTAATTTTGAATTTCCATGAAACTTTGAGCTTGTTTCAACCATGAAACTGTCTTATCCACGCGCCTTTTGAGACGCAAAACGATAACCGGGTAACCGGAAGAAGTGGTTTTTTTCTTCAAAAACGAACAATCACTCACACGTGTGCATGCAGTTTGCGTTGCAGGTGCTGACGGTGCATTCGCCGTTTTTCGTAGCGATGCATTTCCAAGAGATGGGCGGCAAGCGAGTGGACCCCGACATTTTGGTGGATGTTGAGAAATTCTTCAGGTGCAGTGTTTTGCGGTTGGTGTAGTGATTTCCTGGGAAATCTAATTTTAAGATCATATTTTTTTCGAACGCAGTTTCAGCTGATATTCTGCTGGGCGTACAATTTTCAGGTATCTATTGGATAAAATGCTTAGCTGGGGCTTTGAACGAGGTTTCATTTACTATGACGACGATATACTATTATCGTTACAGGAAGACCGCGTGCACAAAAGTTTCACGCGTTGGGGAAAAGCCGGACACCGAACCAGACACATGACGTCATCCGACGTCTTTCGTCAGCTACCGTAACCCAATTTTGAATTCCCGCGATTCTGTGAAACGTTTTTCCTATCCCTGTGTGCAAAGGCACAGAGAACGGGGACCAAAATTAAAGATAATACAGTCCGATGAATATACCGTGAGAATTTCGGCGTTCACTTTTATGTAGCTTGCTTTTGCAGTCGAACTCTATAAATTATTGGCAATCAGCTGGTTGATTGGTGATCACGCGATGAATGCTTTCTGTGCAGGCATTGCTGTTGTGGGGGCGAATTCTGTCCTGCACAGAAAGCATGCATCACGTGGTCATCACCAACGAATCAGCTGATTGCCTGTAGCTACAATTTAGAGTTCGACTGTAAATCAGCAGAAAAAACAGTGACACCTGCTTGTCACTTCTGGACAAGCAACCAACTGTAAAAAATGTGCATTTATTTTTGCAGGCACTAGGTTGTGCGTACTTTATTCGTGGCAAGACCCAATTGAGTGTGTATGACCACGAAGCGAGCTCCTACTGTAGATGCGATGAGCTGTCGCAGGTTTAGTTGTTTCTGTAATTATTTTTGGCGCGTGTTCTCTTCAAAAGATGTTGTTCTTGATGGGTGCCTGTTTTTAAATAAAATCCTATGTGACACGACGTCCAAAAATTACGAAGTGACGCTTATGCCCACTTTTTCCATTGTTCCACTGCAGCCGTGTAAGCCCGTCAAGAACAGCAAGCGATTCGTGCGAAAGCAGCGTTTCCCGAATGAGCTCTGCCCAAATCGACCGTTTCGCAAGGGCCACACGATCACGAGGTGGAAGGCCGATGGGATGACAGAGAACTCAACTTCCACTGGGTACATTTTGTTTCCGTTTGTTGGTTTTGGGAGTTTTTACTCGAACATTTCGCCGTGCTCATGGCATCATGAAGTACTAGGTATGTCATTTTTGTTATTGTCATTTTTGAGTTGCCGAATGAATCTGGTTTCAGCAGCATGCCATAGATTCGTTCGAGAAAGACAAAATTCGTAAAAATTTTGGCCCCAAAAAGGGAGAGGCGCCAATTTCTGCCCTTACCGCATTGTATCCGAAATGCCGCGGTACTTTTTGCCACGAACACCGGAACACGAAGATTTTCCGATTTTTGGGGGATTTATTGAAACAGAACGAGCGGTTTGTTAGTGTCTTTCCAGTTGCCATCAATTCAATCTGGTGAACGTTCATTCATTTCACGATGCGTCGAATCTGATCGCAATGGAGGTGAGTCGTTTGGAAATAAAACGAGACAAATTTCTACATTTATGGCACGGATTGGCTGCATTATTATGCTCTCACCAATCAACACACACAGAAACCGAGTTTTCATCGGATAAAAATTTGTAATTTATAACATTGGATACAAAACTAGTGAAACAAGCAACATCTTTCATTTTGGTTCTGCTACTGATTGCGTTGCGTCCATGGACAGGTAAACAGTTTCATGCGTGACGCGGGAATTCACAATTGGTGAAACAACCCGAGTGCCCAAAATACGACTGGGTCACTTGGGCTCGTTTGACTTGCCGCATCAGCCATCTAGCTACTTTCGTTTTCACGTCTGCAAGTGCATCAAGTCGCAGAACCGACAAAATCTCGAAAACTTTGTTACACTTTTTGTTCACTTCAGCACGATCCGTCGCCGTACGCCGAGCGAAGACTGACAGCACTGAGACACGCCGTGGGCGCAGTGGCCGACTTTGATAGGCAGGTTGCTGCCAATGCAAATGACGCCAACACGTCCGTGGCGACGTATTATTTCGGCGATTTCAACTTTCGATTGTCACTGAAGCAGCTTGTTACGGTACTTGTTGCTTTTATGACTCTTTTATGTGGTTGAAAATCAGTGGTTGGCTGGCAGTGACACAAAATACTGATTTTTACGAGAAATTACCTGGCTTTCAAAATTTGCGACTTTAATTTTTATCGTTTGTTGATTTTCTACCAAAACCTTGTGCTTGAATTGATTTGTTGTTGCAGAGTCTCAAAGACACTGCGTCCAGCAACTACGAATGGGTCAGTCGGTGTGGCCCGATCTCGCCACGTCAATCGTCCAATTTTGACGAGGGTGCCGATCTGTCGCCAACTGCCAGCAACACGCCAAGTCCGGTCACTCCAGGTACAGTATGCTGGTTAAAACCGGTCAGGCTGCTGACTTCATAGTGACGTCATAGTGAGTTGTGGAGCTACACGCTACACCTGCGGTGACAAAAAAACTGCAAACTGATCGTGCCAAGCAAGACTTAAGAGATAGAGCGTGGGATTGACTGGTTTTAAGAATCGGTTGTCACACGTTAAGAATACACGTGGAAGATCAAAACTCTAAGCAGTATGTTCGAGTTCAAAGCAGTGTGAATTTAGATGGAAGACAGACATCTTGACGAAATTTCGCGAAAAACGCAACAACCGAAACCCATA
This sequence comes from Theristus sp. LFF4_11, assembly GCA_030248135.1. Lineage (NCBI taxonomy): Eukaryota > Metazoa > Nematoda > Chromadorea > Monhysterida > Xyalidae > Theristus > Theristus sp. LFF4_11. The sequence goes on from JASANC010004841.1 coordinate 5,978, forward strand.
CACACCTCAGTGAATACGAGTGCTTCTTTGTGGCCAGGCCACCGAAGCAGGTGTTGTTGTTGTTGTTGTTTGTTGTTTGTTGCCCCCTTTTTATCCTTACCCAACGCCCTTGGGGAAAGGCATTGTCGCAATTTTGTTATTGTCCACCACATGGGCTGCGACGTTGGAAGCAGTTTTTCTGCTATAGAAGGTGGGCGTTGGGCAAGCTGCGCTGGTATGCATGGGCGCGATGTCATTAAGTTGCTCGCCACCGGAACAGCAATCTTGTGAGTCAAGAAAGCCGACCCGAAGCAGGTGTCGCGCTGGACGTCGGTGTGCAGGACCCGGCGTGCTTCTACGCGTCGTCGCCACCGCCGCAGTGCCTGAACGCGCAAGGCGACCACCAGCAGCAAGCAGCGACTCCGTGGACGTCGCCGCCTCCCCCGCCGACTGCGATCCGTCAGACGTCCTCCGTCAGCCAGAACACGAACTGGGTGTTCGAGGGCATGCTGGCGCCGCCCGACCTGCAGAAGAAACGCACCAGCTCCGACTCATCCGATGTCGGCCAACAGGAGCAGAGCACGATGCACACGCTGATGGACAAGAGCACCGGGTAAGAGTGGTCTGGGTTGGGCGCTGCTCGACAATGTCAAACAAACTCGTTCTTTACAAGCGGCTCACAAAATGCACAAGTGCAGCAGCACTTGGTGAGAAGCAATGATTGGTGTATAGGGGAGTCGAACTCTAAAAATTATCGGCTGTCAGCTGATTGGTTGGTGATCACGTGCTGCATGCATGCTTTCCGTGCTTTTGCTGTGGAGTTGGACTGAGAGTTTGTTCTTGACAAAACTGTTGTGCAGAGAGACAGAAATACTGTGTGAGTAATTGCTGCACACACGTCATACAGGTGTAACTGTCACACGTGTTACGTGTTTTCGTGCAATTGCAGCGATCGAATAGTGACGATCAGACGGAAGCACTTCGACTGGACGCGTGCCGGCGCGACGCACGACGCAGCGGTCATGCAGCAGTACCGGTGGCTGTTGCAGTTCGACAACGAGACCAAACGATTCACCGGGCAACTCTTCGAGTGCGCCATCGACTTTCCGCCGACGTGTGTGCTGGGTTTTTTTGTCACTTTCAATTTTGTTACATTGTCGACTTGTGTTGGTTGTTGTTGATTGTTGCCGGCAGTGAGTGGAGCTGGCCGGGATTACTTTATTCGGTTGATTGGGTCAAGGAACGAGCTGGCAGCTCGAACGAATAGCCGTGTTGATTCGTTGCTTTTCAGTGCAGCAGCGCTTTCGTTGTTGTTTGGTGTCCCTTTAGAAGGAACAAAGTATTCCATGAAATACTATTGTCTGAGACATGCAACACCTGAAAGCGAGCGCATGCCGTTGCAACGCCCCTCCCTGTGCAGCTATCCGTGCACGGAGTCGGCCGCCGTGAACGAGGCGGGCGAGAGGCGCCAGTACGCGCGGACTCGTGCGCCCGCCTGGTGTGACCGTGTGCTGATGAACGACGGCGCCTGGCGGCTGCTGCGCGCGCAACCGACCACGGCCAGCCCTGCAGCTGTGCGCTACAGTTCCACCGGGCAGACGGTGCTCACTGGCGATCACAAGGTTGCGCCGGTGTCTCGCTCATTGGCTTTTCGTTTGCTTCGGCGACCGCGACGCAATGCGTTTGAAGAGACGATCGACAGCAACTCCGTTTATTATGCTTGACGCGGCAATTCAAATTGGGCCCCAAGTGACTCGGCCGCATTTTTACGGACTCGGATTGGGGGTCAATTTTGTCAGACTCTTTATGTCAACGCGCAACACAGTTGTGGCAAACGTGTGGATGTTTTGAAAAATGATCATGGCACCAACGGCACCAATTTAAAAAAATGTCCACATGTTGCATGTTTAGTATGTTTCGTAATTTCATTCGTCTGGCCTTACTCGATGTTCCATTTTCTTTTCAGCCTGTCTTCCTTGTTCTGAAGCAACTGTCGCCAAAATAAATCGGCAATTTGACGACGACGTTTTATAGGTAACGTTTTGTGGTTTTGGTTTTTTTCTCAGTATTGTAATTGCTTTGTGATGATTTTTCCAACTACTAGGTGATACTTCATGAAATTCAGAAAATTCTCATATTTTTGGTTTCTTCTGTTTTGCGCAAGTGCTTTTCCTGGCCAGTACATGTCTGTTTTTTATGCATAGTGTTTTTCTTCGTTTGCTGAGACAGGACAGCCATTTTTTTTTAAATTTTTACTGTAAATAGTATTTATAAATAGCGTTCAGAAATTATCCTGTGAGTAGTGGTCATTTTTTTGGTATTTATTTTTTTTGAAGTCACTTGAAATGGTGGTGCCATTATTGTTGGCGTTACATTAACTTACGTAACTTAATTTGTAACTTACGTTACAAAACCTAAAGCGGCATTCATGAAGCAGTAATTAGTGACGCGTAGCTGTGTTAAAACATAGGTACGCACGCGGTCACTAAATACTGCTTCATGAATGCCCCTTAACAGAAAACTGTACCATAATTTTGCATGCACTTACCTGATCCGGCACGTGAACGCTTTTGTTTGTTCGGTTTTGTCTGATTTCTTCAGTGAACGTATTATTTTGTTTTCTAAAGTATTTTGGCTTCCACAGATAACCTTTCTGAATGAATGTTTAGTGGAACTTACAAAAAACATTGCTGTGTTCAGGTTGAATGCGTTATTTTTCATTTCATATGCGTTGGAAAAACTAAAGTGTTTTTCCGGTGTTTCTCAGTATTGATTTATTTATTGCACATGTTTCTGTGCTGTTATGATTGTCTCTATTGTGTGTGACGCAATTCACAACAGCGGTGTGGGGCGCCTGCGAAAAGTTTCTCATGACGCTGAACAAGAAGATAAACACAACGGCAAAAAAACAGTTTGTTTCATAACGGTTTGTTGTCATATGTTTTCGTTATGATATGATAATAGCACTGGATAATAGTGATAATAATGTTTTTGGTAAGTGTGATACTGATAGGCACTGTTTTGATACGGTTGGCAATGGGAACTTTTCTGCAATGTTTTTTTTGAAAATTTTTAGCAATATAAAACGCTTGACTTGGTTGGTATAACAATTAAAAATAAAGTCTTTTTAGCTTTATGGATTTGTTTCAGTGTTTATTTACCGGTTAACAGTGTTCAGTTCGTTGAAGAATGTGTGTCACAACTTCAAAAAAGGGTTCTCATGCAACTTTCAATCAACGATATACAAACTAAACACTGGCCTTTTGCGTGATAATATTTGTCACAAAAAAACTTTACAACGCTAAAAACTGCACGCGTGATAATATTTGTCACAAAAAAACTTTACAACGCTAAAAACTGCACGCACGAAATAAAAGGTTCATTAGTTCAACAATGCACCAAACGCTGTCCGGCATGCCTCAAAAACAAACAACCGAACCAGCGGAGTGGTGTACCACACCTCCATGACCGCCCGTGGCAAAACAAAAGGTCCTATGGACAAGTCCCATCTTATCAGCTGGGGTGAGAGACTTCACGGTACTTCAAATTAATTTGGTTGTCTGCATTATTACCCTGAAAGACGTCCAAAAAAACATTTTCAAACTTCGACCATGTTCATCACAACAAGCATTGGTGAGCAGTCTTTGTCTGTTTTCGGTTCTTTCTCGTTGCTGCAGTTTTGTTGGTCATCTTCGTCTGGATTGTCGCTTTTCCTGAATAAAGTTTGGTAAAATCAAAGGTATAAAAAATGTTATTTCAATTTTGTTTCTGTTACATAGTGTACATATGGCAAACACCCAAAAAAGATGTAAAATAGAATATAAAATACTATTAAAGAATACAAATACAATAAAAAATACGGAGTAAGTGTGGCAATTACTTTAAATTAAATTATCTGTTCAATAAATTATTTCCAAAAATAAGTTGTCGCGTCTGTAGCGCAGGTGTGGGGCTTTCGTCTACCGTTCTGTAGGTGGAAAGTTCGAACCCCGCTGCGGACAAAAGACACACAATGGAAAAACTAAAGTGATCAACAACATCTAATGTTCTACTTCCTCCAGAGCCGTGGGTAAATTGGGCTCGGGGTGCTGGTCAACTACAACATGGTGCTGGTCACCACAACATGGCGCTGGTCACCACAACATGGTGCTGGTCACCACAACATGGTGCTGGTCGCCACAACATGGTGCTGGTTACCACAACATGGTGCTGGTCACCACAACATGGTGCTGGTCACCACAACATGGTGCTGGTCACCACAACATGGTGCTGGTCACCACAACATGGTGCTGGTCACCACAACATGGTGCTGGTTACCACAACATGGTGCTGGTCACCACAACATGGTGCTGGTCACCACAACATGGTGCTGGTCACCACAACATGGTGCTGGTCACCGCAACATGGTGCTGGTCACCACCACATGGTGCTGGTCACCACAACATTGTGCTGGTCACCACAACATGATGCTGGTCACCACAACATGATGATGGTCACCACAACATGGTGCTGGTCACCACAACATGGTGCTGGTCACCACAACATGGTGCTGGTCACCACAACATGGTGCTGGTCACCACAACATGGTGCTGGTCACCACAACATGGTGCTGGTCACCACAACATGGTGCTGGTCACCACAACATGGTGCTGGTCACCACAACATGGTGCTGGTCACCACAACATGGTGCTGGTTACCACAACATGGTGCTGGTCACCACAACATGGTGCTGGTCACCACAACATGGTGCTGGTCACCACAACATGGTGCTGGTCACCACAACATGGTGCTGGTCACCGCAACATGGTGCTGGTCACCACCACATGGTGCTGGTCACCACAACATTGTGCTGGTCACCACAACATGATGCTGGTCACCACAACATGATGATGGTCACCACAACATGGTGCTGGTCACCACAACATGGTGCTGGTCACCACAACATGGTGCTGGTCACCACAACATGGTGCTGGTCACCACAACATGGTGCTGGTCACCACAACATGGTGCTGGTCACCACAACATGGTGCTGGTCACCACAACATGGTGCTGGTCACCACGTTACAGAACCGAATTTCTCGGTATCTTGGCTTCCCGCCCAAGGACGCTCGGCCCTTTTTAGAGAGTGTGGGGGGACTTATTTATAAATGGGTGGGCTTTATGCAAGACAAACACAAAATCCGCTCAGGTTGTTCCTCACCGTCGCATGTTTTGGTGGCACTCTGGCGTCTGTGCACGTGAGCGCAATTGTTGCTCCAATATGAACATTTGCTCGCGTTCAATTTTCAACTGCAATCACATATTATTATTAGTTTCCACCATGAAGACGAGTCTCATAACAAAACAACTGAACAAAGCAACAGCTACTGCTTCACCTCCAACAACATCAACACCACCGTTAGACCACGATAGAGCTTTTGTTTCTTGGTGGTCGTCGGCTGCCATGGGAGTGTTACGATTGGGTTGTGCCGCACGCGCATTTTTCAGTTGGGCTTTTTTATATAAAAATTGGTTCTTATTTGAGCATTTCAAAAAAATCGAAGATTTGTCTGTTGTGCTGTAACGCAAATACAGAAGAACTGACTTTGAGCAACAATCTCAGTTTTGAAGGGGGGACTCTAAACTGCTGAAAGAGAGGATGAGTCGCCTCTCTGACAAAATAAATACCGATCACCAAGCTGCCAAACGGAATGCCCAATGGCACCCCTGCGGAAAAAAGTCCTTCGGAAAGACTGTTCCACCGAATCCGGACTGCACCAAGTTTTGTGTTGTTTGCTAAAACCAATGTTGAATAAATACCAATTGGGCTCCAAAATATCCATTTGTCTGAACTATGCAATATATATTGTATATTATGCGATTGAGTGCTGAAACTTCATTTCAATGCGGATGACTGAGCTGTCACGCTTGACGCAACGCAGTGTCCCGTTTGATTGGCCTGTCACAGAAAAGTTCAAAAGGGGCGCTGCTACACGCTCATTTTCTCTGCTTTTTCGTTGAAGTCAACCAACAAAACTTTTTTTGCTCTGTTGCCAACGCCACATGCACATGTGCAATCAAAGAAACGCATTTGCATTCAAGGAAACTGTGACTGATCAAGAGGGAACGGTTTTTTACGACACAAGAAGAATGATGATTGAAGACTTGGAAGCATGGAAGTAAACCAAGCATATTTTAGTAAAATCAAAAGCAACCCAAAGGTTTGGGTTTGCGTCATGAATGTGCCAAAAGATAAAAAAGTGATAACTAAAGACGTTTCCACTTGATTGGGCAGTGTCGCTGTAGTAGAGCGTGTTCGTTTAAACCTGTAACTTTTTTTCGCAGAATACAGAGCATGCGAAACTTTAGATTACAATAGGAAAACGAATGAATCGATTTTGGTTGAAATCAAAGACAATCGATTTGGGGCTAAAATGTTTCGTTTCCTTTTGCAATTCCAACGTGGTTCGTTCTTCTTTTGAGATCTAGCATCTGGCGACAGGTTTAATCAAATATACGGTAGATACTTGTGTTTCTAAACTGGTCAAACCAACAAGTACCGTAATTCAGGGTAGAAACTGCATGGGCAAAAAAATAACTTTTTTGCGTGTTTTGCTTACAAAAAACATTTTTTACCATCGTATTCGCCGTAAAAACTGGTCCAGAAAAGAGTTTAAAGAACAAAATCAACTTGAGGCAATGTTTTTGTTTTCAATCAAACATCAAACGTTCTGAGTAAGGCTCGGTGGCTTCTTCAAAAAAGTCATAATTTGTGACGTGCTAAAATAACATTTTCAGACCAGACCCAGATGTCAACATGAAATTTGTAGCATTATTTCAAAAGGGCTTTCACGTGGATTAGATGGTTTGTTGTAAAAACAAAGTTTGAGTTCGGCATAAACCAAGATAGGCAAAAACTCATGTTCTTTACCCTGTAGGTTGTCACAAAAAAATGAAGAAATACAAGATTACGTATTACCTCTATTAAACCCCCCCCCCAAAATTAAACCCCCACCCCCTCGACAAGTTTCCAAATAATCCCCCCCCAAAATAATCCCCCATGGGGGATTATTGAAACCTGTTTGAAACACATACCCAGCGAATTCAGTGGCTGGTTGCAGTGAAAATGATGAAATTGTGCTACCAAAGGCCCCAAATGGATGAGTTAATGGTAATTTCATTACAAAAGGCTGTTGTAAAAGGAAATTTCTATGTAGAGTAGAAGTTTCTGCGACTTCCTTTCTGCCATGGAAGGTATTTTTGCCATTTTGCCCACTCCTAAAAATGGTTTCCAAATAAACCCCCCCCCCCAAAAATAAAGCCCCCCCCCCAAAAAATAAACCCCCACCCCCAGAAGTCGCTGAAGAAATAAACCCCCATGGGGGTTTATTAGAGGTAATACGGCGGTATTGATGAAATTGGTGAATGCACAAATGAAAGTAAGCAAACCCGTCGGGTGGGGGGGGGGGGTGGGGGGGGCCACCGTGCCACCCCCCCCCCCTAAAACCGGGCACCCCCCCCCATCGGACCCCCCCCTCGAAAATTTGGCCGACACCCCCCCCCCACACCCCCCATGAAATTTTGTCTGGCGGAGACCCCCCCCCCCAAAATTTTCTGCACACCCTAAATTTTTTTTTCGAAAATCATGATTTTTTGTCTATAAAGTCTATAATATAAGCTGAATATATGATAACTTGACCATCTTCATTGTAATTTCAAAGATTTTGCAGCTAAATTTAGCGTTTTTCCTTTAAAATTTAAGCGAAAAAATTTCATGGGGGGGTGGGGGGGGTGGACCCCCCCCCCCACAGAAAATTTTGAAAAAATGCACCCCCCCCCATGGGACGGGGGGGGGTCCCACGTTACCATAGGTTGGACCCCCCCCTCACTTTTTGGTCGGCACCCCCCCACGGCACCATACCCCCCCTTCGAAAATTTGTTTGGGCCCACGGTACTGATGGGGAAAACGGTTAAAAAAGTCGATTTTGGACCTGCTGGGCTGGGCTGGCTGATGGTTTAACGGTTTTATAAGGCTATGTCAATAAAAATTTTGTTGAACTTTCCAAAAATTGTGCCAAAAATGACCTTTTGGAGCATATTGGAGAAATTTTTCCGAGTGTTAAAAAAGGTTTGCCTACTTTATTAAAAAAGCGTGGAATATAACGCGTTTTAAAACACGCTTTAGATAAAGATTTGCAGTTTGCTCGATTTGCAATTGTCGGCAGGCAAGCATTTTGGTTGAAAGAACTGAACAGATTTTTGACAGAAGAACCGATACAGAACTGAAACTGAACAAAACAAACGTCGATCGGCTTCGCGTTAAACTGGCACTGGAAATGGAGAAAGGCTGGCAGTGGACGGATTGACGATGGCGACGGGGAATGGAACGGGCAGAGCAGAAAGATAGCTTTTTAGTTTCCATTTCGATTGAATTCAAAACAGCAGTTTTTTTCAATCCCTGTGTTGGGTGTGAGCAATTGTGTTGCTGGTTCTCAGTTTATTTTTGGTTGCTTTGTCTGATGACGAATTTAGCGCGACAACAAATTGGACCACGGTACATAATCAATGGTGTTCATCAAATCAACCGCACAAATGGAAAATCAAAACCGTGACTGTTCTGTCTGAGTTGGAGTTCACATGATTCAAGTTTCATTCTTCTATTTCGGAAGTTGTTTCGGTTGTCGTGTGGTGTCTGTTTGACAAGAACAAGCAAAAAACGTCTCGCACATTTCACCAAAACAAAGGCTGCACAAAACCGAAATCCGTTTTTTTTTTCAACCCATCGATTTTTGCAAAAACGGAACGAAAAAGCGCTCGTGATCCAGGGGACTGCAAATGTGAATGTGTCATTGCTTTATTTTTGCGTTTGTCCCAACCAAGAAGAGTCAACGTGCGACAATCTGGTGAAGGTCTGTGTTTGTTTTGCCCGTTACGCAATTTTTGTTTTCTGTTTTGTGATTCTGAATTTTCAACTTCAAATACAAAGTTCTCGTGAAGTCCTGGTTTCAGAATTGTATTTTGGAGTTCATTGTTGTGTTACGGAATCGTTTGGAATGTTTGGCGCATGTCCTAATCGCTTGGGGGCGGAACGCGTGTGGACAGCTGGGTGCAGTGTGTGTGCTGCATGCTGATTGGAAAGTGCAGGTGCGATGCCGATGCCCGTGCGCGTGCGTTTTTAATAAAGAAGCATTACGGTTAAAAAATCGGCACTTTTTTTATTTAATTAAAAAACTTGGTTTTTATTTTACAACCACAGTGTCCCCCCCTGGAGCAATCGTGGTGTAATCTTCAGGCTTTTTTCTAGTTTTTATTTATTTAAAAAAAAATAAAAAAATCTTCAGGCTTTTTTCTAGTTCCCATTTGACTCATTGACATTTTATTTTCAATTCGCAATCCACTCCTCCACATCGATCGATGATAGTGTCCACTGTTCACAAAAACGTCGATGACGACGCGTCATTGCAAAATTTGGAACGTCGAATCGAGGCGTTGGAGCGATTGGCACGTGGAGGAGGTACATGCTTGTTTTAGTGGTTTGCTTGGTTTTTACCATTTTTTGTCCTCCTTTTTTGCGTGGTGTGCTGTCGGCTTAACCAGCTAATGTTCAATGGAAAGTGCGCTTGGGATCGGGATGGGTGGGTGCGGTCGGCGGTGCCGTGCCCGAAAACCCGTTGGATGCTCTGTTCATTCTTTTGTTCTCATCACGCAAAAAATCCACGGGAGTCTTGTCATTTTATCGATGTTTGCTCGGTTTGAATTTCATCATGTTTCTATCGGTGTCGGTTTCTGTGCATTGCTTGCAAGTTGCAACAATGTTGATCTCCAGACTTCCGGAATTTATTAAGCGAAATCAATTTCTCATTCAAAATCAAAGTTTTTTTTTGTTTTGGCAACAATTGAAAACTTAGATGAAACACATAACATTTATTGCTTTGTTTTGAATGTCAGAAATTTTGGTCAGAAATTGACTCATTTTATGTCTTCGACGACAAAAATTTTCAGATAGATAGCTGGCTGAGAAACGTTTTTAGATAGATAATAGCTGAGCCGAAAAAAAACCTGTCTTCTTGCCTTCTTCTTTGTTACCACCAACCACCACCGGAATCGCAAATATCCAACGTCGTCTGTGTCGCTTCCCACATCTGTTGGCCTTATCTTCATATGTTCCCCTCTTTGGTCAAAAACGATTAAACAAAAAAAACTTGCAGGTGCTGACGACGACCAGTCATGGCTAGCGGAGTCGTCTCCTCGTTCGAATCTGCCGCGCACTGCTAAACTGGTGGAATCAGTGGCGCAAATTGACGAAAAACTCCGTCGACTTGTCTCGGAACGGTCGAATGCGAAGGAGGCACTGCAGAACACGGCGGCGATCGTGCAACTGCTGCGGCCGTCTGTTGCGATCGATCGAGTCAGCAAGCATTCTTTGTTGTTGTTGTTGTTGTTGTTGTTGTTGTTGTTGTTGTTGTTGTTGTTGTTGTTGTTGTTGTTGTTGTTGTCTTCTTTATGTTCAACAACAACAAAAGCATTCTTTATGATCATAGGAATTGTTTTGAAGCAAGAACTGGTTGAATGGAGGGAGCGCTCTGATTTGAATGAGTCCGGCAGCTCCACAACTGCACAGAAAACCCGTTTTTAATGGACAACAATACCTTTCCTTGGAGTTTGCATTGATGTTGTTGTAGTTTCTACTGTTTCATGTGCTTGTTGAAACGTAGTTGCACAAATGTTCTGTGCTTTGGTTCACAGGAGACTGCGCCCATGGATGCGTTGACTTTTCGACTGGTTGAATGTGAGACGCCGATGCTTGAGCAGACCGCTCAACAGTTGGCTGAGGTATCAACTGGCAATGTTTTTTTTTTTCACGAAGCGCCAATGTTTCTACCTTTTTTTCTGTTTCCACGTGTTTTTTTTGGACCGGCTTTCTTGCTTTTTCTGATCTGTCCAACTGTTGTGTTGTAACATCGCACGCCAGCACGACTTGATGCGGCCGCATTGCGCCAGTGTGCGAGCGAGCCTCCGTTTTTGGAGATGAATCGAATGATGCCGCTGACGTGCAGCGGCTGGGGGCTGACGCCAAATTGGTGCGCCACGTTTGCGCAGCAGTGGCAACTGGCAACAACAACAACTGTGGCCACACGCAGCACCACGGCCACTGAACTGTGACGTTGGTGCCGACGCTGGCGCTGCCTCGGAGTCGAACCGACGACTTCGGTCGCGCAAACGCCAGCAACTCGTCTTCGCCCCTCCGGAACGTTGCGCTCCGGCAAAGAACAACCAACAACTGTGACGTGTTTTGCAGGTGGACCAGCTGAAGTGTGCGCTCGACTCGGAGCATGTTCGCGCGGCGCCGTCGCACATACCGCAGCTGACGTCGGCCGCAGTGAGCCAGGCGAAACTGGCTGCGCTCGTACAGCGGTGCGTGCGTGCGTTTGGTGGGAAACACCATCGGGCATTCGTGAAAAACGAACCCGTGCGCGCGCGTGTCAAGCAATCGGTGCACACGCTCCCGGCAACATGCCACTTGTTTGCTAGGGTTCAAGTGTGAAGTAGTGGAGTAACCACAAAGTGCGTTGCACTTTGCAGTTTAATGCTGTTTGACCGAGCATAGTCGCTCTGACACCAGCTCACTCGCGTTGCGTCACGTCGCCGTTCAAGCACCACGCACTGCAGACAATCAGCGTGCCATAATTTTTTTTGGTTTTCGAGTTATCTGGTGATTGGTGTACAGGCAAACATCCGAGGTGAGCGATCTGGTGCAGACGTACAATCGGCTGATGTTGCAGATCAACCGGCAGTTCGTTCACTGGGACCAAACTCTGACCAAACTGGAACGACAAACAATGCCACAGAATTAGATTGATTGGTTTTATTGCTTTTGGAGATTGTACAGTCAAGCTCTAAATGATCGGCAATCAGCTGATTGGTTGGTGATAACGACGTGATGTATGCTTTCTGTGCAGGACAGACTCCACCTCCACGTGAATCGCATGCACAGAATGCAGGCATCACGTGATCACACCAACCAATCGGCTGATAACCTATAATTTAGAGTTAGACTGTAAATTCAGTGTGCATTGAATCTAGCAAGCTTTACTCTCACCTTATTTTGCTCGGTTGTGGTTTTTGGTAAAGTTTGCACTGCACTGGGATGGGATGGCAGTTGGCGAACAGTGAACGTTTCAAAGCTTTGTGTGTGTGTTTCTGTTGTTGGTTTTTTGTTATGTACTATTGTTCATTTCATGTTCTGGTCAAGCAAGAATCTGTTTTTTTTCTGTTCTTGTTCGAAAAAAATCTATCTGATTTGGCACACGGTGACTGCAATGAATAAACCTGATACTCGCATGCTTGCTGTTGGTTATTTCAAGAACAACCTAACATCACAACCTTGGACCAACCGTGTCCACAAGTTCATATTTCTAATCGTTTAATTCAAACGTGGGATCTCTAGAATCATCCGCCAAGAACTGTAGTCTGATCACCCAGGCGTCCGTTGAATGCAGTTCCGTCCAGTGCACCGCGCTCAGGTCAATCTTCAGGCCGTCTGGCAGCCCGGAAACTGGCAGGTGATGATTATGACCGATGAGGGTCGCTCTCGTCTGCGAATGACACTCGGAGTTTTTTTTTGGCTGCACTTTGTACAGTCGAGCTCTGAATTATAGGCAATCCGGTGATTGGATGGTGATCACGTGATGGCGGCTTTGTTGTGGGGGCGGAGTCTGTTCTGCTCAGAAAGCCATCATGTGCCCACCAGCCAATCAGCCGATTG
>JASANC010004842.1:0-24733 GCA_030248135.1 Theristus sp. LFF4_11
AAGCTTCCAGAACTTGGCCGCTATTGCTCTTGCTCCTAATAACAATCACAAATAAAGTCGAATTGAGTAGTTTAGTTTTAGTTTATTTTATTATTGCATATATATGGTCTCAAGAAGTCTTTTACTAAGTTTGTTAACTTAAGTTTTTTGGGCAATGAGCACAACTTAAATACCACCATCGTTCGGAGTCTTGTGCTAAGGTTGAAGCGACACTTGTTTGTTGGGTTTTGCTATTTGGTTAGGGTTACCGTAAAGTCTTGCATATAAGGTTCCTCCCACTTATAAGACCCCCACCCAAAAGTGGGCGGAGTGTCACACGGCGGGAAACCAAAAAATTCAAAATTTTGACTTGGTCGAAATCTTCCCCGTTTATAAGGCCCGGAATTCCTAATGTTCGCTTTATAAGACCTTTATAAGACAATTTCAGTTTAACACACAGTTCATGCTTTTCAGTTTTTGCCGCATGCAATTTTGCTATATTATCCCAACAAATAGTTTTCAACTACCAAAAGTTCAAAAAAACGTCAAGGTGGAAAAAACGTTTGCGCAAGGAAAAACGGAAAGAATACCGGTAAGTTTTTTTTTCGAAAACGGAAAAAGTATTATTTTCCTTGCCGACAATGTTTGCCTATTGCCTAAATGTCTTTTCAACAAAGCGGCTTAGCCACTACACGGTGTCTAACACAGTACACAAACAAAATAACACACGACACGTCCTTTTTTGCACACATAGTACGCATTGCTTTGATTGGCATGCAAAACATCAACGGCAGGTGTAACCGTTATGATAACGTGTGTTTGGTTCATGCCTGTTCACTTCTTTCGTCACAAATGCAGATGGTGAGAATTCACACGCCACTGGAGTCGCTCCAGAAAACAGTTTGCCAAAAAAACAGCCAGAGAATTGCAATTCAATCACTTTCATTTTCATTTCAGAAGCGATCGGTACGCAAAGTGAAGCACACACAGTTTTGGCAGTGAGCAAATTGTCAGGCTATTGCAACGTAAAAAGCAAAAATAAATAAAAGGCACTGTACAGTGTATCACGTGTATTGTTGTGTTCATAAAAACACAAAGCTAGCATGTTTTGGGGACAGACGCACAATAAAAGCACGCACATACCACCACACACACACACAAACACGCGCATGGGGGGTTTCCAAACTTTTAGTCGCCTCTGTAAATTCTACATTTGATTTTTCCGTCAGAAAAAATGCAGACATCTAAAGTTGCCTAATTGTTAGTAACTGGTCGAAATTCATTTGAAATGATCGAGCGCTTGGCGTACTGCAGCTTATCAAAGTTGGTCTTGCTTGCTGTAGTTTTTCGCTTGTTGTGGCATACCTCTTAGCACCCGCAGAGGTCGGATTCCCCACGCGCGCAGCTTATTCAAGGTTTATTTTGTTTCGTTTTCAGATATTTCTATTATGAGTGTATTTAACGGATCATGATTAAAAGAGAAAGAAAAGTAGCAAATAAGCAATCAATGTGATCGAGTACTGTTGAGAACATGAAGATTCAGCAAGTTCTTTCTGTGATCATCATTTCTGTTCATATGTTGTCTGCTGAGATCCAGAGTGAACATTTCAATTGGCAACGAGATCATCAATCGCATCGATCCACGAACGTTTCTTAGTGTTGCGTTTGACACTGGCATTATGCGGCACGGCATGGACTTCTGTAACATCAATTGGAAGTCGGTTCTTTTTATATTTTAGTTTGGCATGTACAGAACTGTCATTTTTTGCAGAAATGCCGTAGCACTTGGAAGGCAGCTCCGGGGCTCGTATCTTCGTGTTGGGGGCACAGATTCTGATTTTATGATATTTGAACAAGTCTCGAAAAACGGCGAGGAAGTGTCGAGAAGCGAGAAGACGAACAAACACAGTAATTACAGGTTGCAGTTATTGCAGACACCTGTGCCAGCGTGCGCCAGCTACAAAGACAAACACAATTTTAACATCACCGGTTTGCTTCTGGTTTATTTCAGTTTTAAGTAATGTGAAACTACCAGTTGTCAGCTAGCAGACTTGAACATTTAGAGCAACAACTTGATCGGTTGTACTGGTTCAGCCAGGCCACTGGAATGCGGCTGATAATAGACTTGAATGGAGTGACCGGATTTGCAAGCGGTGATCATCGCTGGAATGCTGAAAACACAATTAAACTGTTGAATTACTTTGAATTCAAAGGATATGAAGTCGATTTTGAATTAGGCAACGGTACGCGGCGTGATGCGACGATACAAAATAACTCATTTATGTTTATTGCAACGGAAATAATATTTTCTGTTGCACAGAAGCAAATGTTTGGCACCAATGGTTCAATGTGACGCTAACTGGAACTCAACTGGTGGATTCGTACAAAAAATTAAATGCTATCTTGAACAAATACGTCAAGTTGCGTCGCAGTCAGGTGGTTGGTCCAGCTGTCGGATCGTCTGCCACTGATCTGTATACTGCGTGCGTTTTATTACGTGGTGAATAGTTGGCGATTCGTTTGGTGTTGATTTAGTCTTCTGAATTTCTTTGCAGTTTTATCAAGAAGGGAGGATATCAACAGGTGTCGGCTGTAACGTTTCATCAGTACGTAATTTTTATTCGTTTGCATTCAAAAACAATATGACATGATCGATTCTTTTAAAGCTATTTCGGCGAGTTTCTTCCGTTGTCTGCGTACGTTGATGCAAAAATTATGGATTCCCTCATTCCTTTTTTGAGTCACGGTGTTGAGGTCGTTCGAAAATACAGTCGTGGAAAACAGCAGCCAGCCATTTGGCTTGGAGAAACGTCATCTGCTTGGCACGGGGGCACACCAGGGATTGAGGATACTTTCGCAAATGGATTCATGTAAACATTCATTGTTGGTTCACGATCCCCTGTTGTTGTGTTTCTATTTTTAAAACCTGCAGTGTTCTAGGTGGCTTGACAAGCTTGGGGCAAGTGCGCGCTATGGTCTAAGTTGCGTTATTCGTCAAGCATTTTTTCAAGGCAATGATTCCTACTCAGTGATAAACGATCAAACGTTGCCGAATCCGGTATCTTATTTTGCAATGACGAATTTGTGTGTTAGTAATCGCAACATGTTCAGGTTGCTATTGCAGGATTTTGGGTTCGAGTGTTCTTTTCAAGCGTTTGGTTGGTTCAGATGTATTAGGAATGTTGCAGTCAACCTTACTCCACAACATTCAAATGCCAACAGTCGGTTTTACGCGCATAAAAGCGAAACATCGTAAGTACGTGTACAGTCTATCTCACAACATATCCAACTAATTGATTGGTGTTCACGTGATGCATGCATTCGGTGCAAATTCCTCCTCATTCCTCAGCAACCCGTGCACAGAATGCAAGCGTCAACCAATCAGCGAGTTGGATATGTTACAGAGTTAGAATGTAGATACAGTGTAATCATACGATCATTTGCCGTAAACAGCCTTATCCTGAAGCCTATTCCTCCTAACTCAAAACTGATTCTGATCTAATCAATACCAAAACCAAGCCTTTTCAAAAAAGCTCCAGGGCTGTGGTTACACTAAATTTTTTAGAATTACTGCGTATGGAATGAACTTGTATAACGAAACAATCAGTATCAATTGCAACAAGGAATCAAAAGTTCTTCAGTACTTGGTCGAACCGGCAGATGGGCGTACCTTAACCTCCAGGTAACTACAGTCGAACTCACTAAAATGTGGGAATCAGCTGATTGGTCGACCGAGGGAGGCTGCTCACACTCCGCACCGTTCTTTTTTGGGTGGATTTGGATTTTGAGTTGAAACGTGTTTTTTGAATGAGTGTGAATTTCCAGCACCGTTTTCATGCTAAAAATGAACTCAAAGGGTTGGAGAGAGCTGCGAAATTCATTTTTTTGTTCAACAGCTCAAAATGCATTTTTTTACTGACGACGACGACGACGCATCTATCGTCGTCGCTTAATTTTTACGTGTGAACTGAAAGACAAAAGCCTGAAATGAGGCGCTGTGTAGCCAGCTGGAAGGGGGTTTCCATTCCTAGCTGACCGATCGACATGCGTCCGCAATTTAAAAAAAATGCGTTTTGACTTCGCGGACGACGACGACACGACGACGACTTTGCTTTCATTTTTCATTTTTTCGTTTTCAAGTTGTTTTTGGTAAGCTGCTGTGTTCATTTACTTGGTGCACGCAGCAAACTACAGCTCACTCCTTTCAGGCTTTTATTTTCCAGTCCACACGCAAAATTAAGCGACGACGTCGTCGTCGTCATTAAACAAAAAATACATTTTGAGTTGAGCTGTGGAATAAAAATTTTCTAAATTTCCGCGGTCTAAATAACCTTTGAGTTTATTTTTGCCAAAAAGTTGCTGGAAATTCATAAAAACCTGTCCAAAAATCCCAAATCCACGAAGAACGGTGGGGTGGGGAGCCTCCCGCTCGGTCGACCAGCGTTCCACGATTTTAGTGAGTTCGACCAATTTTTGCCATATTTTTTCATGTTGCTTTTCTATCCTCAAATTGTACCGAATACAAAAAGACATTCTATCACCGGGGTG
Organism: Theristus sp. LFF4_11; assembly: GCA_030248135.1. Lineage (NCBI taxonomy): Eukaryota > Metazoa > Nematoda > Chromadorea > Monhysterida > Xyalidae > Theristus > Theristus sp. LFF4_11. Next base: position 4,528 of record JASANC010004842.1, read on the forward strand.
GGGGGGGGGGGGGGGGGGGGGGGGGGGGGGGGGGGTGGGGGGGGGGGGGGGGGGGGGGGGGGGGGGGGGGGGGGGGGGGGGGGGGGGGGGTTTCAGGTCAAATAAGGGGGGGGGGGGGGGGGGAATTAATGAATGCGTGGCCGGGCTATAGCGGCTTTGCGATTCCGAGCTGGCGTTAGGTGCGACTGGCTGACCCGCCACCGCTCCACGAACCTCGAATCTGGATTTCCAGCTACAAACATTCCTTTCGACCTCAGGTGCATTTGTGTATTGTTTGAGTACCGTGACACGACTTGACACTTTTGGGGGGGGGGGGGGGGGGGGGGGGGGGGGGGGGGTTTCCATGTCGCAGGCTTACAACCTTTTATCACAATTTCCACACAATTTTATCCGAGTTTTATTAGGGGGGGGGGGGGGGGGGGGGGTCGATTGCTGCATAGAGTACGATAACTGTTGAACTTTTTCCCCCCTCAAGACACTTTCCAAAACCGATTTTATCGTTGTTACAGACGCTGTGTGGGTGCTATGTTTTCGGTTGGCACAGTCGAGAGCAACTAGTGGAACAGGTAAGGAGATTTTTCTCCAGTCGGGGGCTGCGATGTGATTTTTAGAAATGCCGATCGTCACAAAATCCTTGTCCCGAAAACTAGTGCATCGACGGTAGAACGTGTGAAACGGGTCAAGAACTTCACGCAAATGCTAATCGTTTTTCCGCACCTCACCGGAAACAAACGAACATGAACGATTCTGTCGCTGCAACAACATCTGCATACAAAATTAGACAGTACGATCTTAGTTAGCACGTTTATAGACCATTGAAACTAATAATTTAATTTTTCAGCAGACATGAACGAAAATGATGAAAATAACTTTATTATATGCCATAATACATGGCTACGAGGATGAGGTTTGAAAAATAAATAAAAATAGTTTTAATTGGCATTAACCATTAGCATTCGTGACAGACTTGCTGAACATTTTATAAAACATGGAAAACTCACTGTTGATTATTGTCACGTTTGTTATCGTATCTGTTGACGTTTATTTTTTAGATTTGTTTGTGGTGTTGTTTTGAGTTCTTGGATTTGAATGTCTTTACAAAGTTGATCGTATATATTTATTTATATTACTGCATGTTAAGTACTTCATCGGTAACTTAGAACAAGCGAATGGCCCGTATAAGGAAATCAAATGAAACTCTAGTATTGTCATGGTGCATATCACAACCGAACAACACCAAAAACTCACTAACTGTCAAATGATAGTAATCAGTTCAGTTTTGCTTCATGTATATAGCACTTTACATGAAGGCCTCAAACGCTCAATGGAACCTCACAGAATAACTCTTTTTTTGATTTGATCCTAGTACGAGACGCGCCTTCATATGCCAAAAATGTATGCTCATCTACCGTATTTGATATCAACACGGTCTCACTGCAAAAACGTCTTTGGTCGTTTGAAATATAATGCAAGAGTTCCAATTGTTACTTTATTTCCTTTATTTTCAATCGGCTCATGTACGTGACGATCACGATCATTCTAACAAGACCGACGAGACCGACGGCAACACACCGGCACCCCGGGGGGGGGGTTGGTAACCACCCCGTGCAGAACTCGGGGAGGCGGGGGTTTGTGGAAAGGCGGGGGGGGGTTGGTTTGGGGGGTGGGGTTTTGGTGGTGGGCCCGTTGGGGAATTTGGGGGGGGGAATGGGGGGGGGCGGGGCCCGGGGTGAAGGGGGTTTGGTCAGAAGAAATTTGGTGAACTGAAAGTTGACTAATACACATGTTAAAACACTTTACGGGCACTTCTTGACTCTAATAGAGGCACTTGACTTTTCAGCAAGCCAGAACAAGAATACGCGTAATCACGTCCACACTAGTATTTTTTAGTTCAATCGTGAAGTTGTTAACATGAATCATTAATTTATGCAATAAAAACTAATAAAAGGACTGTTATTGATTCATGACTGATTCGAACCAATCGTTGCTGTCACTGGAACTTCTATCTCACGAAAACAACTATTCGTCGCTATGTCATTCAGTAACCGAACGTCATTTTTAACTCACAACACAATTAGCTTTCAACTGTTGAGCTTCCTTTTCGCCACAACACTGATAGAAGAAAACGAGTCGATTCACTGTTCACGATCATTTCCCATCGTGGGACAAATATCCACCCAAAAACTACTGCATGAACGCAATGGAGTGCGACGACTAGCCGAGTTAGTAATAGGAACTAACATTTACTTCAAGTTACGTCTGCACCAGGTTCGTATCTTTTGCTGTGACATCAGACATACAACATACACCAACCGCAAAGTTACAATACATGTGATTTAATGTCTTTTCGCTTTTTTCAGACGATCTGTTTGCTGATATCACCGGAACCACCTGACAATGAATACGATGCAGACATGCCCAGTAGCAATAAAACTTCTTCACTCATCACTATTTCAATCAGTTACAAATCACTGCAGCACGTCTATCCTGTTCTGGCACACTACACCTTCGCTGTACCATTGGTTCGATTACACGAATTTCGAAGCCACATGAGCATTTGAACATTCAGTTTGGTTTCTAACTTTTTAGATTCAATCAACATGTGTCTGCGACTGTGACAGCCGTTCATGTCCTCGCCAGCAGCGGCATCAAATGGAGCGCACCTGTGGTAGTGATCGGAAAATTTGTGCGCAGGTTTAACAACACATTTTTGTTTATCGATGGCTCTTTGTGAAATACAAACTCAAAAACAATTCAGACTCGACACTTAGAAGAATGCACAGTTTGCTGCCAAGTTACAGTTGAACCGCTAAATGGCACTGAATCACTGGCAATGCACATTGGACAACCTGTCTTTCTTGTTTCCCTCGAATATGCTGCACACTACGAAGTCGGAGATGTATCATCTGATGACCGTCTGATGCTACACAATGAAATACTAACTGTACCGCTGAACAGTGACAGACTGATCGAAATGAGCCGTTACGGTAGTTTCAACGGACGACAAAGGATACAGGTGCAAAAAAAGCAAAGCAAATAGATCATCTTCGTCTTTTGAAATGATATGAGACTGTCACTGTAGTTTATCAAACTGTACTGTACTTTAGATTACAGCAGCAGCTCCATTAACTCGACTAGCTGAATATACTTGGCACTGGCGTTTACGCAATGAAACTAAGCTGCGGCGAGGCGTTTCTCTCAATCAACTGCACGAAACTAATCTTGAAAAGCTCGGGTGGTTTCGCCAAAACTCACGTGGACAATGGTGGAAAGCATGATGTTTGGAGTGATTTACGTCACAGTTTACACAAACTCGTTTAAATCCTGGCAAACTATGTGTCCGTAATGCATTAAGATAGAAGCACGATTCATAAAGCGGAAATGAAGTTGAATCGAGCTCAAGTGATAGAAATCGTTAACTGTCTTGACCAGTTGTATCTTGAAAACTGGCTAGCAGAGCAGTACGCATTCTTGGATCACGATAAAACGTTGGAAATATACTATAATCTTGGAAAGCCAGTAAGCGACTACTGGTTCAATGACATAGAATACTTTTACGGGGACCATGGAATTGAAGAGGTTTGGGCTTTTTTGTTTAAACGCACTATGAAACTGACCATTAATTAATGCCAAAAATTCCAGGTCGTGACTGATCAAAACGCGTCACATGTATTGCATGTTGACTTGGAACTTGGATCCTTGTCAGTGCCTGCAATGCTGTTTGAAGCAGCACATTTTGACGACTTTTCCGGTGCAATTGTTGTGAAAGCAGAAAAAACTAGACTTCTGCAATTGCACATTCGAATGGCAAAGGGCACTATTTTGGGCACAGTCAAAAGTAATACTCACCAAGTTTGCACATTGTGCATCTAAAACTTGACTAAAACTGTGAACAATATTTTTTCTCAGGTGCTGGAACGGATGTCCGCGGTAATCGAAGTGATTTTTCGTTTAGTTTCAATTTTGATCGGTTACGTTTCAACGTGTCTGTTACTGTGCCGCTGGGCCCGACAGTAAATGGTGCTCGAGTCATCTGTTTGAGTACAACCGCTATTAATGCAACTTCCACACCAACCAACAATCATGTGGTTGCTATGTGTAAACTGCTACCGGTTGGTAAATCCATGCACATGAAGCCACGATACATTCTAAACTGCTATTTTATCTTTTCTCATTACTCAATTACGGATAACGGCGGTCATTTTACTTAACTAATATTGATTCAGTCTTTGAATGGCAGACCGCACTGCAGCACAAATACAATTAAAATTTCAGTTTTCCGTATCGAATGATCTTCTTTGGATAGCCAGTGAAAGTCGATGGGCAAATCGCCGAGGCTCCTGCAGCGAATGCAATAAAGACACAAAACAGAAAAACAACCGTGTGAACGCACTCGGACCATTTTCAGTCAACTGGTGGATGTCAAACGCGTCAACTTTCGGCGACAAGGTGTTTGCAGCTGTCATCGGGCTTCTGGGACTTCTATGTCTATTACTAGCCTTGGCTATTATTCGTCATTGCATTTGGCCGCTTTGCCGCTGTGCGCTGATGCCGAACGGTGTATCACATAGGCAACATCAAAAAATTGCCATCTAAACACCATTTTACAGTCGAACTCACTAAAATGTGGAATCAGCTGATTGGTCGACCGAGCGGAGGCTGCTCACACTCCGCACCGTTCTTTTTTCGTGGATTTGGATTTTATTGAAACGTGTTTTTATGAATTTCCAGCACCCTTTTTGTGCTAAAAATAAACTCAAAGGTTAGAGACCGCGAAATTTAGAAAATTTTTATTCCACAGCTCAACTCAAAATGTATTTTTTGTAAAATGACGACGACGACGTCGTCGCTTCATTTTTCCGTGTGGACTGGAAAATAAAAGCTTGAAAGGAGTGAGCTGTGCATGGTTTGCTGCGTGCACCAAGTAAATGAACACAGCAGCTTACCAAAAACAACTTGAAAACGAAAAAAATGAAAAATGAAAGCAAAGTCGTCGTCGTGTCGTCGTCGTCCGCGAAGTCAAAACGCATTTTTTTAAAATTGCGGACGCATGTCGATCGGTCAGCTAGGAATGAAACCCCCTTCAGCTGGCTACACAGCGCACTCATTTCAGGCTTTTGTCTTTCAGTTCACACGTAAAAATTAAGCGACGTCGTCGTCGTCGTCGTCAGTAAAAAATGCATTTTGAGCCGTTGAATAAAAAAATTGAATTTCGCAGTTCTCCAACCCTTTGAGTTCATTTTTAGCATGTAAAAGGTGCTGGAAATTCACACTCATTCAAAAGAAACACGTTTCAATAAAATCCAAATCCACGAAAAAAGAACGGTGCGGAGTGTGAGCAGCCTCCGCTCGGTCGACCAATCAGCTGATTCCACATTTTAGTGAGTTCGACTGTATGTGTCAGTCATTTATTAATAAATGTATTTGCGGCTCACAAGACTTCGAAGACTATAATTCAGTTATCAACCGATTTCCATTAAATCGTTCTGACGGTTCAAGCACGTTTTCCACGGTTAAAAACGCAATCGTGGTGTTTGACGGCAAAACAATACGTACAGATCTATTATGCTTCAAAAAGTTTCAAAGTTATGTAACTTTATCGAGCAATTCGATTAATAAAAAACTGGATAGCCAATTGTGTGGTGCAAATTGTGAATAAAATTTAAGCATGCGTTACATGGAAACAAAAGTTGTCAAGTTGTCACGTACTCAAAAAATACAACAAAAAATGCAACCTGAGGTAATAAATAGTTTTTTACGCTGTGAAAATCCAGAATCCAAGCGTTTTTGGTGGCACGCGGAATGGCTGGGTCACCAAGTGACCTTTAACGCAGCTCGGTAACTCCAAAGCGTATAGCGGGACCACGCATTCATTAATTTTTATTTGCCTGAAAGGTGATAGAATGTCTTTTTGTATTCGGTACAATTTGAGGATAGAAAAGCAACATGAAAAAATATGGCCAAAAATTACAGTCGAACTCACTAAAATGTGGAATCAGCTGATTGGTCGACCGAGCGGAGGCTTCCCACACTCCGCACCGTTCTTTTTTCGTGGATTTGGATTTTTTGAAACGTGTTTTTATGAATTTCCAGCACCCTTTTTGTGCTAAAAATAAACTCAAAGGTTATTTAGACCGCGAAATTTAGAAAATTTTTATTCCACAGCTCAACTCAAAATGTATTTTTTGTTTAATGACGACGACGACGTCGTCGCTTAATTTTTGCGTGTGGACTGGAAAATAAAAGCCTGAAAGGAGTGAGCTGTGCATGGTTTGCTGCGTGCACCAAGTAAATGAACACAGCAGCTTACCAAAAACAACTTGAAAACGAAAAAATGAAAAATGAAAGCAAAGTCGTCGTCGTGTCGTCGTCGTCCGCGAAGTCAAAACGCATTTTTTTTAAATTGCGGACGCATGTCGATCGGTCAGCTAGGAATGAAACCCCCTTCAGCTGGCTACACAGCGCACTCATTTCAGGCTTTTGTCTTTCAGTTCACACGTAAAAATTAAGCGACGACGTCGTCGTCGTCGTCGTCGTCAGTAAAAAAAATGCATTTTGAGCTGTTGAACAAAAAAAATGAACTTCGCAGTTCTCCAACCTTTTGAGTTCATTTTTAGCATGAAAACGGTGCTGGAAATTCACACTCATTCAAAAGAAACACGTTTCAATAAAATCCAAATCCACGAAAAAAGAACGGTGCGGAGTGTGAGCAGCCTCCGCTCGGTCGACCAATCAGCTGATTCCACATTTTAGTGAGTTCGACTGTAGTTACCTGGAGGTTAAGGTACGCCCATCTGCCGGTTCGACCAAGTACTGAAGAACTTTTTGATTCCTTGATTTGTCAATTGATACTGAGATTGTTTCGTTATACAAGTTCATTCCATACGCAGTAATTCTTAAAAAAATTTAGTGTAACCACAGCCCTGGAGCTTTTTTGAAAAGGCTTGGTTTTGGTATTGATTAGATCAGAATCAGTTTTGAGTTAGGAGGAATAGGCTTCAGGATAAGGCTGTTTACGGCAAATGATCGTATGATTACACTGTATCTACATTCTAACTCTGTAACATATCCAACTCGCTGATTGGTTGACGCTTGCATTCTGTGCACGGGTTGCTGAGGAATGAGGAGGAATTTGCACCGAATGCATGCATCACGTGAACACCAATCAATTAGTTGGATATGTTGTAGAGTTAGACTGTACACGTACTTACGATGTTTCGCTTTTATGCGCGTAAAACCGACTGTTGGCATTTGAATGTTGTGGAGTAAGGTTGACTGCAACATTCAATACATCTGAACCAACCAAACGCTTGAAAAGAACACTGAACCAAAAATCCTGCAATAGCAACCTGAACATGTTGCGATTACTAACACACAAATTCGTCATTGCAAAATAAGATACCGGATTCGGCAACGTTTGATCGTTTATCACTGAGTAGGAATCATTGCCTTGAAAAAATGCTTGACGAATAACGCAACTTAGACCATAGCGCGCACTTGCCCCAAGCTTGTCAAGCCACCTAGAACACTGCAGGTTTTAAAAATAGAAACACAACAACAGGGGATCGTGAACCAACAATGAATGTTTACATGAATCCATTTGCGAAAGTATCCTCAATCCCTGGTGTGCCCCCGTGCCAAGCAGATGACGTTTCTCCAAGCCAAATGGCTGGCTGCTGTTTTCCACGACTGTATTTTCGAACGACCTCAACACCGTGACTCAAAAAAGGAATGAGGGAATCCATAATTTTTGCATCAACGTACGCAGACAACGGAAGAAACTCGCCGAAATAGCTTTAAAAGAATCGATCATGTCATATTGTTTTTGAATGCAAACGAATAAAAATTACGTACTGATGAAACGTTACAGCCGACACCTGTTGATATCCTCCCTTCTTGATAAAACTGCAAAGAAATTCAGAAGACTAAATCAACACCAAACGAATCGCCAACTATTCACCACGTAATAAAACGCACGCAGTATACAGATCAGTGGCAGACGATCCGACAGCTGGACCAACCACCTGACTGCGACGCAACTTGACGTATTTGTTCAAGATAGCATTTAATTTTTTGTACGAATCCACCAGTTGAGTTCCAGTTAGCGTCACATTGAACCATTGGTGCCAAACATTTGCTTCTGTGCAACAGAAAATATTATTTCCGTTGCAATAAACATAAATGAGTTATTTTGTATCGTCGCATCACGCCGCGTACCGTTGCCTAATTCAAAATCGACTTCATATCCTTTGAATTCAAAGTAATTCAACAGTTTAATTGTGTTTTCAGCATTCCAGCGATGATCACCGCTTGCAAATCCGGTCACTCCATTCAAGTCTATTATCAGCCGCATTCCAGTGGCCTGGCTGAACCAGTACAACCGATCAAGTTGTTGCTCTAAATGTTCAAGTCTGCTAGCTGACAACTGGTAGTTTCACATTACTTAAAACTGAAATAAACCAGAAGCAAACCGGTGATGTTAAAATTGTGTTTGTCTTTGTAGCTGGCGCACGCTGGCACAGGTGTCCGCAATAACTGCAACCTGTAATTACTGTGTTTGTTCGTCTTCTCGCTTCTCGACACTTCCTCGCCGTTTTTCGAGACTTGTTCAAATATCATAAAATCAGAATCTGTGCCCCCAACACGAAGATACGAGCCCCGGAGCTGCCTTCCAAGTGCAACGGCATTTCTGCAAAAAAATGACCGTTCTGTACCTGCCAAACTAAAAGATAAAAAGAACCGACTTCCAATTGATGTTACAGAAGTCCATGCCGTGCCGCATAATGCCAGTGTCAAACGCAACACTAAGAAACGTTCGTGGATCGATGCGATTGATGATCTCGTTGCCAATTGAAATGTTCACCTGGATCTCAGCAGACAACATATGAACAGAAATGATGATCACAGAAAGAACTTGCTGAATCTTCATGTTCTCAACAGTACTCGATCACATTGATTGCTTATTTGCTATTTCTTTCTCTTTTAATCATGATCCGTTAAATACACTCATAATAGAAATATCTGAAAACGAAACAAAATAAACCTTGAATAAGCTGCGCGCGTGGGGAATCCGACCTCTGCGGGTGCTAAGAGACATGCCACAACAAGCGAAAAACTACAGCAAGCAAGACCAACTTTGATAAGCTGCAGTACGCCAAGCGCTCGATCATTTCAAATGAATTTCGACCAGTTACTAACAATTAGGCAACTTTAGATGTCTGCATTTTTTCTGACGGAAAAATCAAATGTAGAATTTACAGAGGCGACTAAAAGTTTGGAAACCCCCATGCGCGTGTTTGTGTGTGTGTGTGGTGGTATGTGCGTGCTTTTATTGTGCGTCTGTCCCCAAAACATGCTAGCTTTGTTTTTTTATGAACACAACAATACACGTGATACACTGTACAGTGCCTTTTATTTATTTTTGCTTTTTACGTTGCAATAGCCTGACAATTTGCTCACTGCCAAAACTGTGTGTGCTTCACTTTGCGTACCGATCGCTTCTGAAATGAAATGAAAGTGATTGAATTGCAATTCTCTGGCTGTTTTTTTGGCAAACTGTTTTCTGGAGCGACTCCAGTGGCGTGTGAATTCTCACCATCTGCATTTGTGACGAAAGAAGTGAACAGGCATGAACCAAACACACGTTATCATAACGGTTACACCTGCCGTTGATGTTTCGCATGCCAATCAAAGCAATGCGTACTATGTGTGCAAAAAAGGACGTGTCGTGTGTTATTTTGTTTGTGTACTGTGTTAGACACCGTGTAGTGGCTAAGCCGCTTTGTTGAAAAGACATTTAGGCAATAGGCAAACATTGTCGGCAAGGAAAATAATACTTTTTCCGTTTTCGAAAAAAAACTTACCGGTATTCTTTCCGTTTTTCCTTGCGCAAACGTTTTTTCCACCTTGACGTTTTTTTGAACTTTTGGTAGTTGAAAACTATTTGTTGGGATAATATAGCAAAATTGCATGCGGCAAAAACTGAAAAGCATGAACTGTGTGTTAAACTGAAATTGTCTTATAAAGGTCTTATAAAGCGAACATTAGGAATTCCGGGCCTTATAAACGGGGGAAGATTTCGACCAAGTCAAAATTTTGAATTTTTTGGTTTCCCGCCGTGTGACACTCCGCCCACTTTTGGGTGGGGGTCTTATAAGTGGGAGGAACCTTATATGCAAGACTTTACGGTAACCCTAACCAAATAGCAAAACCCAACAAACAAGTGTCGCTTCAACCTTAGCACAAGACTCCGAACGATGGTGGTATTGTCAGTTGTGCTCATTGCCCAAAAAACTTAAGTTAACAAACTTAGTAAAAGACTTCTTGAGACCATATATATGCAATAATAAATAAACTAAAACTAAACTACTCAATTCGACTTTATTTGTGATTGTTATTAGGAGCAAGAGCAATAGCGGCCAAGTTCTGGAAGCTTAGTGTGCTGGTGCTGGAACAAATGGGAACGGTTTTAAAAAGAAATAATACCGGTTTTTTCCGGCACTATAAAAAACAGGTTTTTACCAATCCTAGGCAAGCCTCAAGCGCAAACAAAACGTTTCAGTGTTTCGACCACTTTAGCACTGTTGGCAACTTTTCACCCAGCTCAAAATAATTCAAAGGAAATATAACTGGACTTAAGACTCAAAAGAAAACAAAGATAAACGTTGCAAGCAGAGATTCGCCTGGCCACAAATTAAGTGTGCGGCCATGCGATACGTTCTTTTTTGACCACCCTGTATGTACGCTCTCTCAGCCCAGCAGCGCTTATTTTGTCAAAAATCACAGCCAAATTACAGCTGTTGGGGGGCCAGCGATACTCCACCTACACTACTCACGTTTTTTCAGTACGCTCATTCACCGATAATTTATTCCTGCCTGAGTGAATGAACTTAAAAAAACCCGTTCCATAATACGCGCATCGAATTACACAACTTTTTGGCCCAGAATAGCTGAACCAAAAATGCGCTCATATCATTTATTTATCCGTCAATCAGCTTGAGTTTATCTCAAAAATTTTGAAAGCGTCCAAAAACAAAGCAAAACTAAGAGTAAAAATGACGAGGCCTTGCATGTCAAGTCAAATGCCCAACAATTTAAAAAAAAACGCCATATTAAAATAATTTTAAAAGTGGCACGTAGTTAGGTACATCGTACATGAATAAGCAACCAAGTGATAGTAAGACATGAAGCATAAAAAGCAAAACAATTAAATGTCGAAAAACGTCCAAAAATAATAAAGTGCATTCATCGGTGCATCAGTGAAGAAAGACGAGTGAAAAAAAATCAGAAAAAACAATAACAAAGCTAAAACTAACAAAGGTACGAAATAGAAAAACAAAAAAGAAGACAAGACTAAGTAAATGTAATTTTTTGGTTAACTGTAAAACTCAAAAAAAAACAGAAGACAACTACCATTTTGATGCAAGGCCAAAGTCAAACAAGTGCAATCAAACACCCAATAGGCAATGCAGCACGCCAAACGGTCATGTCATGCATTGAAACCACAAATCTGGCACACTGATTGTCGGCTGGCTTGCTGATTGTATTTAAATCAAAAATTAAAAGTTGAAATAACAACCATCGCGCAAGATTTAGATGCTGCCAATCAGTCAGCAACATTCGCAAGTGTTTGACCGACAACAAAAAATAATGAACATTACTCAAACATTTATCCCAGAAAATGTTTGCACTGACCGGCGAAACGACGGCGTCACCACGTACATCTCGCCCTGACGATCATAGTACGAATAATCGGCCTCTTCAACATCAGTGGTGGCCGACGAATTGCCATCGGAAATGTGCTCGTCGTCACTGTTTGCGGACTGAAGCAAAAACAATGCTAAAACACAGCAATAACACAATTTTGGCAAATTAGAACACACAATAACACACTTTTGACCATACTTTTACACCGCAAAAACGGACTTTTGAATACTTCACTAGCTGAACAACCAATCGCTCATTGCACCGCGTAATAAACGACAAATAATAGAACAATTTTTTGTCGCCAAAAAACTTAAAAATTGCCAATGTGAAATAATTTTACAAGAACTGACCGGCCGCAGTGGTGCTATGAGTGTGTTTGGTGCACCCTTGTTCTCCCTGCTGTCTTCAAAGTGCTGATACATGCTCGCGACGGGCACTGGCTCGACGCACTGATCAGATTGGTACTCTGAAATGTTGATGTCTTACAAGTAGGAATGGCAAAATACCGTTTTTTTTCAAATCGTGGTAAAAAAACGTATTTTTACCCGTAAAAAACGGTAATTTTACCGAAAAAAACGAAAGCCAAAAAGTTATAAAAACCCACATATTTTTCGCAGCCGACTGTAAACTTGAACCAGGATTTGTGAAAACAGCTTTCAAAACGCTTTGTTCAAAATGTCGTGCCCCGCCCCCAACAAAAAAAATAAATTATGTTTGGGCTTGAAAACCCAAAAGGTCAGCAATAAATCGAACATTATCTTTTGCTCAATATCTCATGCTCGTTTATATTCCACCAATTACACAGGAAAAACCACAGCGTTTTCACCCTGACAGTTTTTGGTCACAACAGACAAACACAATTTGCTGCAATAACGGAATTTAACCGAATTCAGAATCAGTTCAGATCAAAAAGAAAACAAATCAGTAATTGATTAAGGAAGACAATTTTGAGTGACATTTGGAATTTTTGAAATTTTCAGCTCAGCTCGGCAGCTCCAACCAATTTTTGCACCAGTTCTTTCAACAGTGTCAATTTCGTCATCATATTTTTCTTGGTCACAGATTTTCTCATTTTCTCATCAAAAATGATATAAAAACTCAGGGTCCGAAATTGAAAAAAAAACGGAAAAATACGAAAAAAACGGAAAAATACAGAAACGGTCTTTTTCCCGTTTTTTTTTTCAAGGCACCAATTTTTGCCCTGGTAAAAAAAACGGTATTTTTACCATGCCAACCCTACTTACAAGGCAACAAATAAACATTATTGAAAAATGGAAAACTCAAAAAGAAAATGGTAAGTGGACGGAATTGAAAAGACGAATAGAGACCAACCAGCATAGAGCGGAGGGCCATGGGCGTTCGAGGCAAGCTCGTCGCATCGCAGCATCAAGGCAGCGTCCATGATGCCAGTCACCGGCCGTGGTGCGGTGCACTTTTCCATGTCTGCGAAATCAAAACCTTTCTGTTGTTGACTTTGACTACGTGAATGACTGAACGTCACTGTTTTGAGAAACCGCTGATTGGCTGCAGTTTGTTGCTTAAAAGTTGTTAGCGTGCAACTAAATTTGACAAAACGTGCCAGAACTGTTCGGCGAATTGCGATTTTGACAGCAGTGAATTGCAATCCAGCTAAAAACACCAAACCCGAAAAAAAAACTCGAAGCGCACCGTGCGCGTCGATGCGGCCGGTCTGTGAGCGAGCTCGCAGTTGCGCGCGACGACGGAAACGACAAATGAGAACACTGCTGACGAACGCACCAGCGAGCAGAGTGACCAACGACGCACCAATCAGTGTGTACGCCCAGACACGCGCGCGCCCTGGCAAGCAAAAGCTGCTGATTGCACAGAATGCTGCATCCGACCAGCACCAGCTTGCTCGTGCTCTACTTGAATGCAGCGACTGCTTGTGTTCCAAGTAGTTGCACTCGCTGGTTGCACATGCATCATGCAGCCTGCGACCAATCAGCAAGCTGTCTCAAACATTCCCAATTCTGACTCCAGCGTATCATCGCTGGAAATGTTGCACCGATATGGCCTGCCACAGTACAAAGGCAAGTGAAGGCAACTTCAGAAATGCTTTCGAATCAAATTCAAAACCGACAATTAATCAGAACAACTGCGAAATCGACACTGTACCGCTGTCATGCTCGGGTGCTCTCAGCTCCGACTGGCGATCGATGTCATTGAGGTTGTATGTGACACGTTGTTGCACCAAAGCATCGTCGTCGTCGTCGTTGGCGACACTCGAAATCGAGGACGTCTGAAAACCGAAAATCATAATCGCTCGCCACCACGAAAGCAAAAAAAAAAACAACTTCGAAGAAGCGTCCGATACGCATACGAAATTTTTAAAACCGATCTACCAGCAGTGCCGTCGTGCCGTTGAGTGGAACGACTTCGGTGGCGGTTGTTGCGGCCAACAGGCGCGATGTCAACGAAGTCGCAGCAGTGGTGCTGCTCGTGGCGGTGGTCGGCTGCATAATAAAAACAGAAACTCTGAAAAGAACACGTTTGGCGTGCTCTGCAAAACGTTTGTTTCACTCTGCACGGCGCACAGACCAAACGAAATCCAGCGGCGTGCAGTTGCTGCGCGAGATCGCCGTTGTGCGCGAGGAACGCACGCAGCAGGTCGTCGGGCAACAAATGCACGTGCAGCGGCTCGTTGGCGACAGCCTGTGCGACCAGCTGCTCCGGCACGCGCGACACGTCGAAACCGGGCGGCATACGTCTGATCAGCTCGTTGATGGGAAGTGCTGAGCGCAGTGCCAATGCAGTGATATCACCAAGCACAATGTCCATGTGCACAACAACAGCTCATGCGCATCGCCTACTCGGCCGGCAACTCAGTTTCATCCAAAGACAACGGTTGGTAGCCGGCGGCCAATCAGCGTGATCGAATTCAATGGAAACACAAAAGCTCTCATGTGTTCGACAGAACAAAGCAAAACGCGCACAATGTTTTTTCACTCTTTTTGCGAACCAGGAAAAAACCTCACTGATTAGTTGGCGTGGAGGCGATGGCGTTGTGGACAATGGTGCAGATGGAGATGGAGATGGAGGTGCCTGGTAGAACTGCACCAACGCACGGCGTGCTGCTGCGCTCACGCCTGTCACGTATGGTTGGACTTTGACACAGCAAACACAAATACTGCAACTGGAAACGGGCCTTGCACATTGTCCATCGTAAACAGTCATAACTCTCAAACGATCCAATGAACATCAATGAGAAGAGCGCGTCGTTTGCCATTGAGCGTACCAATTGTGTTGCTGCTGTTGTCGCCGATGTTCGCAATCATTTCAGCCAACGTTGACGGCAGCTGGTCGAGTTCGGGCAGTTGCTCACGTGCGCCGTTGTCTCCTCTGAGCGCGCGCTCTGCCAAGCCGGCCACATGCTGCACATAGCTGAAAACCGCAATTCGTTATTCTAATCAAAGCAGAGTTTGGTATATGATGCAGTTGCGACGACGCACGGCCAATCAACCTCGCAATGCAGAAATTGGTTAGTCCCCAAAAATGTTCCACGACGTGACAGAAAGCCAAACTAAAGCAAAATGGATTTAAAAAACTCAACAGGAACTCACGAATTGATGTAGCGTTGGCGGATGTTTGGAGTGAGACCGGGCAAATCTCCGCCATTCAACAAGTGATCCAGTAAACCTGGCGGCAACTGAAACAACAACAACACAAGCTATGATCATTTATTTTGGTTCCGAGACTCAATGCGCGCATAGATAGGTGAACCGTTACATAACATGCATGACGAGGAAATTCAAAATTGGCAAAATGATCCGTGTCCTTTAAACAGGGCTGAGTCATTCAGGCGACTCGGAATTGCCACATAAAGATTGAAACTAGTTTCCGTTCACATCTGTAATCCAACTGAATCGCAGAACCTGAAAAATTGATAACACAGCGTTTAATAATTGAAACTTCACACACACCAAGTAAAAATTCACGCCCCCAACTTCTCGGTGGTCTTCGTTTTCACAAAGCAGATCTTTCTCACGTTTCCGAGTTTCAAAACGCAACCGGAGAGAGACTGACCAAAAAAGAGAGAGACTGGAGAGAGACCAAAAAAGCTGACACTGACCGATTCAATGAAATCTGGCCTGTCGAAATCAGCGGCAGCCGGAACGCGCGGCAATTCGCCCAGGAATCCAGGCAGTGCGCGTGCGAAGTCGGTGAAATCGGACGCAGACGGCTGCTGGCCGGCAGCAAGCCGCGACAAGGGACGGGCAAAACTGTCGATTGAGCTGACCAGTGGCGACTGAGTTGCTGTGGGCGTCGGCACAGCTAGGGTTGAAAAGGTAAAAATACCGGTTTTTTTTACCGGTAAAAAAACGCGTTTTATTACGCGTTTTTTACGGAGGCTAAAAATGGGGTCCTGAAAAAAACGGGAAAACAACCAGGTATTTTTCCCGTTTTTTTCGTTTTTTCCCGGGTTTTTTTCAATTTTTGACGTGAAATTTTTTTCATTGTGTTTCCTTTGTTTTGGTCATAGTTTTGCACTTAATGGTACCAACATCAAGTGTGCCCGACAGCAGCTGAGCACAAACGCACAGCAACTTGCGTGCTTGCCTATGCTAGCCCCGCACTTAAACTTGCAACCTTTACTGAAGTGACCAGCCAAGTTCAAGCAAGGCGATTCTTTGAGAAACGACGCCTTTTAATCCATACAGAAAACGATATTGTCTGTCTGTCAAAAAAATCTTAGTCGGCTAACTGCCGGAAACCTTCGCTTCCGCCAGCTTCACATCTAATTAAAACAGTAAAGAAGGCAGATCAGTAATCATCGATCATAAGATCAATCACGAATCAGTCTGAACTGAAATTGAAAATCTCACTGGTTGTAACACGAGTGAGCGCGCGCAGAAAATCAGAAAACGACGGCAGTCCCTGCGTTCCACGAACGTCAGCGCCGCCACTTTGACTTGTACTGTGCAGAAGTTGTCGCGCAAAATCATCAAAAATGCTCGAACGTTGTTGCTGATTGGCGCCTGGAAATGAAAACTAAATTTTCAACACAGGCAACCAGAAAAAGAAATAAAATTGGGCACCGGGGAAGAGAGAACTAACAAAAAGCATTGGATGCTGATGGAGAGAAGGTCAAGAAAGCCAAAAAAGCACCTGAAAAACAGATCGAAAACAGAAAAAGCTGTCGAACAGCACTCGCGAATGAAACCCGCCGCTGCCACATTGTGCGATGGTGCGAATTGCGAGTGCGAGTGAGTATGTGAATTGTGAACAGTGAACCCCGTCTTGACTTGACTTTTTAATTGTCCCCCACGTGTTATTTATTCTCCAAAAAAGTAGAAGATAAAGCGACGAAATGCTGAATTTGGGTTTGAAACTTCATAGTTGTTCCAGTGCCGAGGGGTTGGGGGTAGGGTTGTTAAAAAAACAAAAATTGCCATTTTTTTAATTCAAAAAAATTCCAAAAATCAAAGTTGTGCTAAATCAATCAGGGAGTCCGAAGAACCACATATGATATGCAAGCGCTTCCCGAATGACTCCCGTAAGGCGGAACTTTGCAGATTTTGTTTTGGTGACCTCAATTACCCCTTTTCCAAACCGTCACCATGCCTCTTCTTGTGTTTTGACCTCCAAAACGTCACTAATTGTCCCCAGCTAAGCTAATGCTAAAGTGAAGACAAACATACCGCCTTGAAATTCGAACAATTCTTCTGATGGTGTCGCGACGACACGACACGAATCAGCAACCAGACAACGTAGCGCTTGCAAACGGAGCAGCGAGCACAATCGGACGCTCTGCGAGGCGAATCATCACCTTATCTGCATCGAAAATGGTAGGCCAAGCTTTGGGACGCTCAAAAACTTCATCGCAGATGTTGTCGAAGCCAGTACCGAAGACGAGGGGGGGTGGGGGGGGGTACACCTAGGGTTGTTAAACAAAAATGAAAATTTTTTTTTTTAAAAAAAAGTGATTAAAAAAAAAACAAAAATGCCGATTTTTTTTTTAAAAAAAAAATTCGAAAAATTTTCCTCTAATAATATGCTCTGAAAACCTCAATTTTGGCACAATTTTTCGAAAGTTCAACAAAAATTTTCTTTGATTATACCTCGTAAAACCTTTAGCAGTCGATTTTGGGCCGTTTTACCGACTGATTTTAGGCTTCGACAACATCTGCGATGAAGTTTTTGAGCGTCCCAAAGCTTAGCCTACCATTTCCGATGCAGATAAGGTGACGATTAGCCTCGCAGAGCGTCCGATTGTGCTCGCTGCACCGTTTGCAAGCGCTACGTTGTCTGGTTGCTGCTTCGTGTCGTGTCGTCGCGACACCATCAGAAGAATTGATCGAATTTCAAGGCGGTATGTTTGTCTTCACTTTAGCATTAGCTTAGCTGGGGACAATTAGTGACGTTTTGGAGGTCAAAACACAAGAAGAGGCATGGTGACGGTTTGGAAAAGGGGTAATTGAGGTCACCAAAACAAAATCTGCAAAGTTCCGCCATACGGGTGTCATTCGGGAGGCGCTTGCATATCATATGTGGTTCTTCGGACTCCCTGATTGATTTAGCACAACTTTGATTTTTGAAATTTTTTTTTAAAAAAAAAAATTTTTTTTTTAAAAAAAAACAAAAATGACGATTTTTGTTTTTTTTAACAACCCTAGGTACACCCCACCCCAGAGCACCCGAGACCTCCGCGTGGGGGGGGTGGGGGGGGTCACGCGACACCCACCCCCCAAAACCTGACACTGGACCATCCACACCCCCCCCCCTCGAAATTTGCTAGACACCCCCCCCCACCCCCCCTCCCTAGATGGACCTAAGTAACAGTGACACCCCCCAAAAATTTTCTCGGACCACCCAAAAATCATGAATTTTTGCTCAAAAATCATAATTTTTTGTCTTTAAAGTCCATAATATAAGCTAAATATATGATAACTTGACCAGTAGCGAAAGTGCGGGGGGGGGGGGGGGGGGGGGGTCCACCCCTCAGCCGAAAATCCTGCCCGTGCACGGGCAGATACCCGTGTACCCCCCCCCCCCTCCCATAGTTGTTCTAGGGGGGGGGGCCTAGGGGGGGGGGGCCTGCCCCCAAAAATTTTTTGAATCTATCTCTATCAGAAAGGTTTTTTCGGCTCAGCTATTATCTATCTAAAAAAATTTCTCAGCCAGCTATCTATCTGAAAATTTTTGTCTTCGAAGACATAAAATGAGTCAATTTTTGACCAAAATTGACCATTTTTGCTCGTAATTCTTAAAAATTTCGCTAATTTTAGGTAAAATACGCGTTTATACTTGATTTTTAGTGTATTTTTAGCATTATTTTGCTGTTTTTATAGCTTTTTAGCGTTTTAGCTATCTATCTATCAAATTTCAAAATTTTGACCGGCCCCCCCAAAGTCACATGGCCCCCCCCCCTTAGAACAACTATGGGAGGGGGGTACACGGGTATCTGCCCGTGCACGGGCAGGATTTTCGGCTGAGGGGGGGTGGACCCCCCCCCCACCCCCCCGCACTTTCGCTACTGGTCAAGTTATCATATATTTAGCTTATATTATGGACTTTAAAGACAAAAAATTATGATTTTTGAGCAAAAATTCATGATTTTTAGGTGGTCCGAAGGTACGGGGGGTGTCACTGTTGCGCAGGTCCATCTAGGGGAGGGGTGGGGGGGGGGTGTGGAGACTCGGGGGGGGTGTGGATGGTCCAGTGTCGGGTTTTTGGGGGGTGGGTGTCGTGACCCCCCCACCCCCCCCCACGCGGAGGTCTCGGGTGCTCTGGGGTGGGGTATTTCAGATGCATTAAAAAAAAAAAAATCGTCATTTTTGTTTTTTTTTAAAAAAAAAAATTTTTTTTTTAAAAAAAAATTTCAAAAATCAAAGTTGTGCTAAATCAATCAGGAGTCCGAAGAACCACAATATGATATGCAAGCGCCTCCCGAATGACACCCGTATGGCGGAACTTTGCAGATTTTGTTTTGGTGACCTCAATTACCCCCTTCTCCAAACCGGCACCATGCCTCCTCTTGTGTTTTGACCTCCAAAACGTCACTAAGGGTCCGCAGCTACGCTAATGCTGAAGTGAAGACAAACATACCGCCTTGAAATTCGATCACTTCTTCAGATGGTATCGCGACGACACGACACGAAGCAACAACCAGACAACGTAGCGCTTGCAAACGGAGCAGCGAGCACAATCGGACGCTCTGCGAGGCGAATCGTCACCTTATCTGCATCAGGAAATGGTAGGCTAAGCTTTGGGACGCTCAAAAACTTCATCGCAGATGTTGTCGAAGCCTAAAATCAGTCGGTAAAACGGTCCAAAATCGACTGCTAAAGGTTTTACGAGGTATAATCAAAGAAATTTTTGTTGAACTTTCGAAAAATTGTGCCAAAATTGAGGTTTTCAGAGCATATTAGAGGAAAATTTTTCAGAATTTTTTTTTAAAAAAAAAATCGGCATTTTTTGTTTTTTTTTTAATCGCTTTTTTTAAATAAAAAAAAAATTTTCATTTTTGTTTAACAACCCT
>JASANC010004845.1:0-139480 GCA_030248135.1 Theristus sp. LFF4_11
GGTGGGTACAGTCAAACTCTATAACATATCCAACTTAGCTGATTGGCTGATGCATGCTGATGCATGCTATTTAGCGGGACTGTACAATGTACATTGTGCAAATACTATCGCCACACGTTTCTGCAGAGATACGGCTGCAAGCTGTTCACGTTCGTGTCGCACTGTGCCGACTGCGTGGTCATGTGGTCGATCACGTTTGTCTCGTTCGACCGATGCGCGGTGCTCTACCAGTTGCGTTGGTGCGGCAGACAGGCCGGGCCGGACGACTGGTGGGAAGCGGACAGACGCATCATAGCGACCAGGTACTACACACTCTTGAACGATACAATGATTATTGCGCTGCACGCTAAATGAGAACTTGGCTCGCAAGTCTGATCATCCGGATCACACGTTCAATCAAAATGTCCGAAGCGGTGTCCGGTGTGTTGTCCGTTTAGGTGTCCGGTCCTGTCCGGTGGGCCGGCACAAAACGTAGCTCATCAGCAGTGATTAGCGCAGCAACCCTCGCCGTGTGATGCAGCTGTGTACGTTGATTTTTCTGGACAGGACACCGCGGCGGCGGACACGACGAACGCCGGACAAACCGCTTCGGACATTTTTGTTTAGCGTGTAATCAGGATCAGGCTTGCGAGATAAATTTATTCGATCGGGTCATTTTTTTCATATTTGGCAATTTTGAAAGAAGGTCAACGAGATTGCAAACTAGATTATAGCTGGATTAAACTTCATTTTTGAGAAACGTTACGAAGAATTTTTCAAGTGATATTATTGTGAGCGGTGGTATAATGTCGAATAATTGTAGTTTTTTTAAATGCTAGCACATGCACGTTACATCATTGTTGTTGTTGCGCAGGCAAATCTACGGTCTTCTGGTGGTGACGGTCGTGTTGAACGGCTGGATTCTAGCGGTCGCCGACGTGCGCTGGTTTCGGCGCAAGGAGAGCGGCAGCGGCATGGAGCGCGTTTGTGACGTGAACATCCACTATGAACGCTTCTACCGCGTCATGGTGTCCGTCGAGACGGTGCTGACGCTGGTCATTCCGAGTGTGCTGAATTCCGTGTTCACGATCGCCTCCATTCATCGGTACCGCCGGTGTCTGCCGTACGTCGCGCACGTGCGATTTCAGGTTCGGCTTTTTTGGACAATTATAGGGTGCGTTTGTTTCAACCTGTCACTTTTAGCACCTGAATTATAGAATGAACGGAATCGGAGTTGCAATGAGACATGTTTCAGCCCCAAAATGCGGTGTTTTTAATTTTGACCAACTCCGATCAAAACATTCGCATTTTAATTCCAAAGTTTAGCATGCTCTGTATTTTCCAAAACAAAAGTGACAGGTTTAACCAAACATAACTTTACACAGTATTGTTGGCCTGCTGATTCGCTGCTTTTGAATTGCGCGCCACTAATGAGCTCGATTGAGCCAATCCCCAGATGCCAGGATTCTAATGCCAGAATATGCACAAAACTTAAAAAAGCCATACACGCATGTTTGTACAGTTTCACAGTTCCATTCTCACAACTCACAATGGAGTACGAAAGTTTAGAGCACAATTCATACGTGTCAACGTAGGTCTAAAGGAGCATTCATGAAGCAGTATATAGTGACCGCGTAGCTTTGATTCAACACAGCTACGTGTCACTAAACAGTGCTTCATTAATGCCGCTTAAGGCACGTTTGACCGGTTGTATGCAATAACACGAGACCTAACGTTCCGTGCCAACGGGCCCCGTGTGGACTCGATCGGTTTTTCTTTTGCAGAAGCAAACCGAGTCGATCGATCTGACGATGACGCCGCAGGTGCAACAACAGCAAGTGAACAACACCGTGGCGGCGGCGGCGAACGGAACGCTGCATAAGTCATCATCACCGATGGTTCGCAAGCCAACGGTGCACGTGAACGTGCTGCTCGCCAATGGAGCGACACCGCAACAGCAGCAACAGCACACGCGCAAACAGCTGATCTGCACCACTAGCAACAACAACAACAATGACACTGACGAAGCGTGCATCAACGAGAACGTGTACCGTTGTGAAACACAACAACAACACGAGCAATATCACGTTCGATCACCATGTCAACAGCAACCACAAACACGCCAGTCGCACGGCTCGTCCGCATTGACCGCCGTCGCGGCGCTGAACAGCAGGAGCAGTCACTCCGGTACGGCACTCAAATATGCTTTTTCGAACATTCTGTTGAGCAGTAAAAACTCTCCAGCAGTAACTAGTCGCAACTGTTGCATGTAAAACAGCTGCAACAGAATCTAAAAAATCGATACCAACGTTTCTGTCATGTCTTCTTGCCACTCCGCATCCCGTTCCGTTCTTCTGTCGCGTGCTGTGTGCGTTCTGCGAAACAAACCAAAGTGACATGTTCCAACCAACCAGCACCTGCAGGCAGCGTCTCGACGGCCCTGTCGTTCTCTGCCAACGAGTCCCGTCTGACGCGCACACTACTCACGCTCAGTTCGCTGTTCATCCTGCTGAACATGCCGCAGTATGTCGTGCGCATTCTCACCGCGTACGTCGAGTCGTTTCGCAGCTTCCGTCGGCCGCCGTGGTTCGAGCTGGTGGCGTTCTTCGCGTGGCTGCTCTATTACATGCACTACGCCATACTGTTCTATCTGTACATCTTCTGGACGCCGGCCATGCGCAAACAGGTGCGTCCCACAGCGATGCGTCTGCTCGAGTGCTACTGTATGAAGCCGCCGGCGCCCGAGACTACTGTCGCTTGGGACCCGATGTTGCGATGAATGCTACACTTCGATGTGTATCGTATGCAATTTGCTGATTGGCTGGTGACCACACTCGTGATGCGGGCTCGTGTACTATTCCGGCCCGCGACATTCCGGCCCGTAGAATTCCGGCCCGCTCATTCCGGCCCGAAGAATTCCGGCCCGGCTAATTCCGGCCCGGAGTATTCCGGCACGGCGAATTTTCGCCAGCAAGAACAATATTAAACCACACGAAGTGATTTTTGGTAAATAAATTCTTAAGTGAATTGTTTTTGTTTAGAACTTGCTTGCAGTGTCTTGTTGTAGGTTCCTAATCTTAAGCCAAGCCTTTTTGATAAGGTAGAAGGGTCACAAATCCTGTTCATGATAAATTTAGTTGTAGTTTTTTTCCAAAAGGTTTCACTTTCCAAAAAAGCAAACAGGAGGAACATCATTTAAAATACACTGTAACATGTGAACATCGATATTGTTATTTTATTATTTCATTACCAAAATCACTTCGTGTGGTTTAATATTGTTCGTGCTGGCAAAAATTCTCCGGGCCGGAATTCTCCGGGCCGGAATTCTTCGGGCCGGAATTCTTCGGGCCGGAATGAGCGGGCCGGAATTCTTCAGGCCGGAATTAGCGGGCCGGAATTGTACCCCCCCCGTGATGCGTGGTTTTCTGTGCAGGTCTGGACTCCGCCTAGCCACCGCAGGAATCCCTGCGCAGAAATGCATGTGTCACCAACCAACCAATCAGCTAATTGCAACGAAGAGAAACAACACTTTTGAGCAGTATAAACTTGTACGACATAATGAACAACTCAGATTTGCAGCTCATACTGTACCTTTAGGTTCGTCATCTTTTATACGTGTATACATTGTATGTGCATGTTGTTGAATGCCTATTTTCTCCGGGCATTACTGTGTCATTCAAAACAGCATTCATGGTTGAACTTGGTTGAACCCACTAATTTATTCATACATTCAAACTTGCCTGTTTGTCAGGTACTATTCGACCGCTGGGACGAAAATAAAACATTTTATATGTTTTTACAACGTTTTCTATTGTTTGAGTATTTAGCAGATGTTTGTTGTGGCTAACTTTAAATAAATGTCTCTAACTTGTAAATAAAACCGAAAAATAAAGTTTTGTTTAATAGTTCATGATGGCCCAACGCAAAATAAAGATTACCGGAACATACTGACTGTTAGTTGTTGATACTAAACTAGTGAAGTTTTGTCAAATAAAAAAGTGTTACAGGCAGATGCTTCTTTCCATCAGCATCCTCAAAAATAATAATTCGAACTTTTGGGGCCCGAGCCATCCGCGGCACATGTCACTTTTTATAGCTTTTGCGAAACCCGTAAAATGCCTGCCGCACGCTTGCTCGCTGCAGAATTTGTTGACGTACACTGGGCTAAAGAAATTCGAATTCCCACTGCTGTAATTGCAAGTAAACATTGTTCTCGTGCATATCGTGCGTATTTTCATGCCGAAAAACAGCCAAATAATACTGGCACGACACAGCTGCGCTGTAAAACTGTGTGATTCTTGGTTAGTCGGACATTGTTATGAGGCTGCTCCGTGACTCGGCGGTCGGAAACGCTTTGTTAGTGTTTTTTTCTGGAAAGATTCGGCAAAGTTGTTTCGTGCTGTTTTATGTTCAACAAATCTTTTACAAACTGGTACAAACTACAGTTTTCGTAATCGACACCAACATTCCACTCTGCTTTCCATCCGATCATGAATGATGAACTGTCAGATGACCAAATCGCTGGTATGGAAAATGTAGGGTTTCTTGTGTCGGGCTGCTTTTGTGAGAAAAATTGCCCAATATCCTTAGCTCGACCATTACTGGTACTGTTGCTCGGGAAATATGGCAAAATGTAACACCGTATACAGTTGAGCTCTCTAAATTACAGGCAATCAGCTACGATTGGTTGGTGATCACGTGGTGAATGCTTTGGTGCAGGACAGAAGCCGCCACCACAGCAATGTTTGCGCAGAAAGCACGCACACGTGATCACCAATGAATCAGCTGATTGCCTATAATTTAGAGTTCGTTGTATGTTGAACCATTTTATGTAAAGGCCCATTCATGCACTAGCGCGCCTTTCAGGCGTCAGTTTAGCACGTGAAGCTGCGATGTTTTTGCGCTTCATGAATGCGTAGCGAAGGGACGCCGCGTGCAGTGACGCCAGCGCCTCAGGTTCTATGAACGAGGCTTAAAAGTCAACGCACGTCGATTGCAGAATTCAAGGCGGCGTTTTGCCTGTTCGACAAGGACGGTGATGGTACGGTGTCGACAAAGGAGCTTGGTACCGTGCTTCGTTCGCTTGGCCAAAATCCGACTGAACACGAACTGCAGCAAATCATCAATGACGTGGATGCAGACGGTTGGGTTGATTGACATTTCAAATTATTCCAGTCTCAGATATTCCTGCTGATTTATCGGCGAGAATCTGTCTATGGGCCGTGTTTATCCGGTTCATGTTAACCACAAACAAACACATCGGCACTATGTACGGACACATTACAGCAGCCGCAGCGGGGTTACGATAGTGCAATAGTGCACTGTCTACTTGGAGTTTACACACTTTGCGAAATGAGTACAGCGTGTGTTTCTTTAAACCAGTCAGATTTTTCTTTTACAAAAAGTGGCGTTTCTGATTTCAACCAAATCAAAGTATTGCCGCGTGCTCTGTATTCTACCAAAAAGTACAGTATGGCCGAATAAATGAGGCAGTCCATCAAGGCGGGATCAGTCGCAGACTAAGAGTTGTCTTTTTCAAAAATGCGAACATAATTCCCAGTCATGTGTGCAACGGAAAAAGAATGAACAGAATAGCGCGGATAATCCGTTAGTTTAAAAAACGCGTCAAGTTTGGCACACAATTTGGTTTCTGAACGTCTTTTTTCTTACATTCAAAATTCGCGCGCTCTTTGAACCCTGAAAAAAGCTGCCATGTTTAATCGGCCATACCGTATGATATGTTGAAGACACCTATTGTACAGCCACGTACAGAAGTGTTGTATAGAAAAGTACAGCAAGTTGAAGATCGATATGATCAAAAATCCCAGGCAACGGCACAATTGATTTTACGGAATTTCTGGTGTTGATGGCGAGAAAGCTGCGCGAGACGGACACTGAAGAAGAAATACGGGAAGCATTCAGGGTTGGTTTTCGAAAGCAGCCCAGTCGCAATTTGTTTTCCATTCGCAACAGAAAAATTCCGATATTATTCGAAACGGTTCAAATTGAAACGGAACTCATTTTTCGTTTCCGGTGTTCGACCGCGATGGAAACGGTTACATCTTGGCCCGGGAGCTGCAGCAAGTGATGCTCGATTTGAACGACAAGCTGACGGCGGATGAGATTGATGAGATGATACAAGAGGTGGACAAGGACTGCGACGGCAGAATTCAATACGAAGGTGAGCCACAATTATTATGGTGTATGGTACAGTCGAACTCTAAATTATAGGCTATCCGCTAATTGGTTGGTAATCAGGTGATGCATGCTTTTTGCGCAAGACTGACTCCACCTCCATAGAAATGCTTTAACAGAATGCATGCATCCCATGTGCACCAACCAATCAGCTGATTGCCTATAATTTAGAGTTCGACTTTGAACATGATATAGCTGTTGTGGTGATAAAGGTTTATTTTCAATCTGGTCTATGTTTTTTTCCAGAATTTCGAGCCCTCATGACCATTGACTGATCATCACTGAACATCAAACAAACACATCTTTTTATTTTATTTTAATGGGATCTACTAGGGAGTCACTGGGATTATTTTGAATGGCCGCATCAAGCATGAAACGAATGTCCTTTCCACATATTCTGCAAATGCAAATATGAAGTCGCGCAGAACCAAAAGAAATGTAATATCACTAATATCCTGCTCAGAATACCGCGAGGCATTCTCGCTGTTCGACAAGGACGGCGATGGAACGATCTCGATCAAGGAGCTGGGCACCGTCATGAGGTCACTCGGTCAAAATCCTACCGAACACGAACTGCAGCAAATCATCAATGAGGTCGACAGTGATGGTGAGCGAATGATGAAAAGGTGCACAGAATAAACGCAGAACAAACGTAGAAGTGTACACTCCACCTGTAGAATTAGTCGAGAGCGGTGTCTTGTCTCAGAAAAAGAAGTAGTTCACATAAAAAACCATCCCACGCTAAAAAATGTCCGAACTCATGTCCGAGGGAGTCTCTCACCCGGTGTCCGGGCGTCCGCGTCGTGTTTTGTCGCGGGAAAAGTTATTGCGCAGAATGCCGAGTATAACGAAACGTAGTAGAACTCGGCGCGGGACACGACACCAGAAGCGTGTGTTCGGACATTTTTTTGCGCGGGGGTGGTTTCGCTACTCATTACTGATGACAGTACTGACTACTATGACCAAGACGGACCGGACACCCCGACGGACAGGGCACCGGACACCATGTCGGACATTTTTATTCGACCCAAAACAAGTCATAATGGATGGATGGAAAGACGTTGTGTTTAGAAATTTAAACAACTTTTCCACACCATAATGCAGGGAACGAGACGATTGATTTCAATGAGTTTCTGCTGTTGATGGCACAGAAGCTGCACGACACGGACATCGAGGAAGAAATACGTGCCGCATTTCGCGTGAGAGACTTTTTTGTTGAAAGTACGGCATGGCCGAGCAAATACGTAAGGCAGTCGCAGACTATAGGAGTTGTCTTTTTTCAAGAATGCCAAGATATCCAATTCCCAATCGTGTGTGCAAAGGAGAAAGAATGAACAGAATAGCACAAAAAAGAATAAATTAGCATTAAAAACACGTCATATTTGACACAAAATGGGTTTCTGCACGCCTTTTTCGTTCATCCACATTTCGCGCGCGCTCCTTGCACCCTGAGAAAAGCAGCCGTGTTTACTCGGCCATTCCGTGTACTTTTTTCGCAGGCCTTCGACATCAACGGCACCGGTTTCGTGCCGACAGCCGAGCTACGCGTGGTGATCATGGCGACCAACGAGGCGCGACTGACGGATGCGGAGATCAACGAGCTCATCACGGAGTTTGACACGAATGGAGACGGACTGATTCGATATGAAGGAAAATTGGCGATTTTGTTATCGGGGACTACACAGTCGAACTGTGTAAATTATAGGCTATCAGCTGATTGGTTGGTGATCACGTGTCATTCAAGCTTTCGGTGCAGTGCAGACTCCGCCTCCGCAGCAGTGCCTCGGAGAGACACTCCACCTACACTGTACCTCCATGAGCAATACCTGCCAATCAGCGGATTTCCTATAAGTTAGCGTTCGACTGTATGTTCTCTTGAAGACTTATGTCTTTTTTTAAAGAATGGTCCCCATGAAATCATTGTTGCGACTTGAGGAGGTAAACAAAAAAATTGATCACTGTTTTTTTTCAGAATTCCGCGCCGCCATTCTGTGAAGATAAAAAAACGAAACATGGGATTCAAAGTTAATTCATATGCTGATGGCTGTCTCTCAGATTTCGTGTGATACCAGAACGGAACAGTATATTCATGAAAATCAATTTTGCGCACATGTTCCGTTGAGGATGTGTTTTTTTGCTGTTTCACTTGAAAAAAAGAATAAAACCGCAACCAACAGTGGTGTATCGAAAAGTGCCGTCATATTTGCGGCGCGTCAACGTATCTTAAAATTGATATACGTATTCATTACTCAAAGTTTATTTTGTGCCAGCACAATACACAACGCACCAAGCTCTGCACCGAGCACAAATGCCAAAAAACAAGGGTCGTTGCTACCGACTTCGGGTCTCGACACGAACTTTGTCCCACGAATCATTGCTTTGATTTTTGGGAAAAACTTAGTTTGATTACGGTTTCGGGTTTCTTGTCATCTTGGATATTTTTTGTTGGACGACAAAAAAATTGCAACTGGAAAGTGTCATTCAACAGCAACCGTAATCCCGGCACTGAGGTTTTGGCACAGTAGGCCACCGTGTAAGTGACGAAGCTTCAAAAGTGTTGGCTTGTATGTCAGATACACCAATCTAATGGATTCTCACGCTTTTGTATCGAAGCAATAATATAAATTCATGGATACATTCACTTCTGCGTTGCCATTGTCGTGGTTTTGTCATGTGAAACGATTGTGTACATTATGTATCTCTCTCTGTCCGTGGCGAAAAGTTTTTTCTTTCGATTGAAATGCAACTGACAGATACATTTATTAGATCACGTCATAAATACACTGTACATCTACCGTAGATATATACATAGATTTGTTTCGACACCGTTTGTTGCTTATAGTTCAGAAATAAACAGTGCTTCACCCGTTTCGCTGAGTTCGTTTGTGGGCCTTGAAGAAAAAAATGTTTTTAGGGTCTGAAATGAAATAAGTGAGGCCATAATACCTCGTAATAAAAAGCTGAACTTGTTTTAACGTTAAACTTCCGAACTTATTCTTACTTCCGTACTCGATGGCGTCCGCTGCAGAACAGGAGGTACCGCTATTTTTTTGCACCCATGTTCCGAAAGTTTCAAACTTTATTTATATCGAGTCGCTCGCATAAACGCGGAGAGGTTGAAACTTTTTTAACGTTGTAATAAAATTTTCTCGATTGCAATCAATACAAGCAATAATAATATCAAGCATATCCAATACATGCAGAACAAAATTAGGCCTCACCCACAGTCACGTAGAAGTTGGCCAACTTTCACAGTTTTCGGATGCGGCCCAAACGAAAAAATCAAATTATATAGGCTGTCGCCAATCCGAAAACTTTGGGTATAATACTTGAAAAATGGAATTCTTTTGAGAAAACATGACTTTATTAGTTTTCTCATATCAAACATATGGCGGAAACAGCTGGTATATTCGGGCTGGACGATAGAAATATAACCGCACTGCAACCCAAACGAGAAAAAAAAAACAAATTTTTAGGTTATCGCCAATCCAGGAACTTCGGGTAATGCCCGAAAAATAGAATTCCTTTGAGAAAATATGAATGTAACTTTTAGTTTTCTCATAATGTGCATAATATGGCCAAAACAGCTGGTATATATGTTCGGGCTGCACGATAAAAAATATAACCGCAAAGTTTTTTCAGGAAGTCAAAATGACGCCAGCACAGCGTAAAGGTTTGTCGCTATTTGTTGGTTGAGCCACAAAAATGGTGCATAACTTTAAAATTTTGAAAGCAAAGAAAAACTCGATTCCACAGAGTTCTTCGAGGCGTTTAAACTGTTCGACAAGGATGGCAGCGGTGAGATCTCGACGAAGGAACTGGGCACCGTCATGCGCTCGCTCGGGCAGAATCCGACCGAAAAGGAGCTGCAGTCAGTCATCAATGAGGTCGATGCGGATGGTGTGTGCAGTGGGACACGTTTGCAGGCTGCACGCTGATTGGATACTCATGGGTTGCGTGGATTGAACTGAACACGTTCACATACACAGTCGACCTCTGAATTATTGGCTATCAGTGGTCACGTGATGCGTGCGTTCTGTGCTGCACACACTCCACCTCCACCGCCACAACAGCAACATGCCTGCACAGAACGCATGCACTGCGTGTGTGCACCAACCAATCAGCTGATTGCCTGTAATGTTAGAGGTGGCCAGTTGCCGTTCAAGACGCGGCAACAACAAAAATATCACCCTTGCTCCATGGCCACCTCAATTCGCCCTTGTTTCCACTTCATCACGCCAAGTTTGCCGAACGGGCCCACCGAAAGGGAATCAAGTGTTTTGAAATGAAAAAAAAAACGAAAACCAGTCTCCAGGCAGCGGCACGATCGACTTTGGCGAGTTCTTGGTGTTCATGGCGCAGCGCATGCGGGACTACGACCCGGAGGAGGAGATTAGGGAGGCGTTTCGTGTGTTCGAGTTGGGCGGAGACGGGCAGGTGAAAGTGGACGAGCTGAGACACATCTTCCAGGTATTGTACGTTTATTAAAACGTGTGTCGACACAAAATGGCGCCATTTTAGCTTGAAAAAACACGCCCGCTTTTGTCACGCGCACAGGAATCAGAACCGCAGTTTGGTTCTTCCTAAAGAGCAACCAATCGAACTGAACGTCCAAGTTGTTGTACATGTTTAGAGCGCATGCCGCATGCAACGTCATTTCGGTTCGGCACGTTCTTAAAACATTAAAAAAAACAGATTATTGGAAGCGTCGGACGTCGTTTCAAAACCAGTGCAACGAGAAAACGTTGCTACAAATTTTGCTACTAAAGCTGCTACATTATTGACTGTTGCAGATTGGTACTAAAGCTGCCACTAAAACTGTGTTCTCGTGTTACATGAAAAACGCGTTTTTAGCAGCAGCTTTAACAGCAATTTGTGTGATATTCAGTGTCAGTACAGTTGTTGAACACTTGCATCGGATTTGAACGATAAGTCTGAATGTTGATTTCAGCACTTTGAATTCGTGCATCACTTGGGCGAGCAACGTTTGACATTTGACGAAATCGAGGACATGCTTGAGGAGGCTGACGTCGACAAGGACGGACACATCGCGTACAGCGGTAATACTGTACAGTCGAAGTAGAAAATAAAATATAGGCAATCAGCTGATTGGTCGGTAACACGTGACGCATCGTTTTCTGTGCAGGTGGAGGTTGTGCTGCTTGCCTCTTTACAGTCTAACTCTAAAATATATCCAACTACCTGATTGGTTGATGCACGTTTGGCGTGGAGTTTGGTTTGCAATCCATGCATTACGTGACTACAGTTGGGTGTGTCATAGAGTTAGATACTGTATCGTGTAGCATATTTTTCCGTATACTTCTGTAACGTGTCTGACTGATGACGTTACATGCTCGAAATACACCCGCTTTACATGCACAAGTTCCATGCACGTGTTTACATGAAGTGCTGCACACTTTTTCAAGGCATGCGGGGAAATCTGTTCGGTTTTTTTCCAGAGTTTCGAATCTTGATGTCAACATGAGACAGCAAGCGCAAAATGTTCGCGTCATCAAACAACCAACGGAATTCCTCTTTATTGCCGATCATTTCGATAAATTTACGTTTTTTTACTTCTTTTCCCATTTAT
This sequence comes from Theristus sp. LFF4_11, assembly GCA_030248135.1. Classification (NCBI taxonomy): domain Eukaryota; kingdom Metazoa; phylum Nematoda; class Chromadorea; order Monhysterida; family Xyalidae; genus Theristus; species Theristus sp. LFF4_11. The sequence goes on from JASANC010004845.1 coordinate 11,765, forward strand.
TCTTGCATTTGTAGTTGTTTTGAGCACAATCATGATAATCACAAATCAAGGCACACCAAACCTCAATCCATATATTTGCAGTGAGTAAAAAAAGCAATAAAAAGTTTCAATAAACTGCTGATTGCGTCCATCGGAACAATAGGTCGACAGTTCTATCGGAGGAGTTCCTGTGTTCGGAAGAAATGAAATAATGCTAGTGGCAATAGCAATAGTGCTAGTGCGGTGTTTGCTTGCGCTGTCTCGCCGAACAACCGTGTCGTCCAGTTTTATGTGTTTTGTTCTCCGTCCTCCGATGACGTACCACCGGGTGCAATTGGCCTCTGACAAACTGACTGCCAAATCTATCAGCCAACTGGTCCTGTCGCCTCTTCTGCCGCAGCATGTCCTTTCGCTGACGCTTGTATGACTGGAAGTGAGCATTTCAACAGTAAACCGAATCTTGCAGACTCTACCCAAGCCTGCTAATTGTTTGTTTTATTATTTGCGTCACTTTTTGTGCGAGTGCGACTAGGGTTGGCATGGTAAAAATACCGGTTTTTTTACCGGTAAAAAAACACGTATTTATACGCGTTTTTTACCAGGGCAAAAATTGGTGCCTTGAAAAAAACGGGAAAAAGCCATTTCTGTATTTTTCCGGTTTTTTTCAATTTCGGACCCCGAGTTTTCATATCATTTTTTATGAGAAAATGAGAAAATCTGTGACCAAGAAAAATATGATGACGGAATTGACACTGATGTTTTGAAAGAACTGTTAAGCGAGGTGCAAGAATCGGCTGGAGCTGCCGAGCTGAGCTGAAAATTTCAAAAATTCCAAATGTCGCTCAAAATTGTCTTTCTTACACAATTACTGATTTGTTTTCTTTTTTGATCTGAACTGACTCTAAATTCGGTTTAATTGCGTTATTGCAGCAAATTGTGTTCGTCTATTGTGACCAAAGACTGTCCGGTGAAAACGCTGAGGTTTTTCCTGTGTAATTGGTGGAATATAAACGATTGAGCAAAAGAAATTGTTCGATTTATTGCTGACCTTTTGCGTTTTCAAGCCCAAACATAATTTATTTTCTTTGTTGGTGCACGATATTTTGAAAAAAGCATTCTGAAAGTTGTTTTCACAAATCCTGGTTCAAGTTTAAGTCGGCTGTGAAAAATATGTGGGTTTTTACAACTTTTTGGCTTTCGTTTTTTTCCGGTAAAATTACCGTAATTTTACCGGTAAAAATACAGGTTTTTTTTACCACGATTTGAAAAAAACGGTATTTTGCCAACCCTAAGTGCGACAACAGATCGCCACAAGACAAAGTTGACTGGATGATGGGGGAATATCGGGCAACAGTAAAACCCAGTGGCTCAACGCTTTTTCAACACCATTTGAGTGAAAAGCCTCCGGTGCACTATTTGACGAATACAAAGAAACCTAACGACACAGTTTTTTCCTTTGTGGGCTGCAGACTGACGAGGTTTTGCGCATGTTATACATACACTTGTATGTGGCGTGGCTACAAGCGAACGCAAGCATCTAGAAAGACACAAGCGATTCTGCTCCGTTTGAACGCAAATTCCAAATCAGCAAACACGTGCGGTTCACCTGAACGAGACTCGGCCGGTACTTGGTCCAATGAGCGCGGATCACCTCGAGTGGCTGTGTCCGTCGAAATCGCTGCACTGCTTTCATCAGCGCTGCGTCGTCGGGAGGCAAGAAGAAAAATGACGCACTGTTGTCACCAGCAATATTGCCGGACTCATTGCTGCGGCCAGTTCCACGTTTTCGGGCACCATTTTCATGGAGTTGTTCGTTCGTTTCGTCATTTGTTCGTTTCGGTGCCTTGCTCGATGACTACAATAAAAAAAAACGCTTTTATGATTGCTTTTTGCAACGACAACAGATTGCATCGCGTAATTCTTTCTGACCCAATCGAAAGTAAACCATGCAACAAATGACCCCAATTTCGCAGTTCCGTGCAGGCTTTTCGATGTTTCTGAAATGGCATCTCGATGAGTTACTGTGAGGGTTATTCATTCTTGTGAAACGCCGAAAAGGATACACCGAACTGGGCAACCGTGTTTACAGTCCCCACCAGTCGTTCGAGGTGGCTTGCATCCAATGTTGCTTGGCGTAATTGCGCCGGTGGTGCTTCTAAACACGACGAATTTGCGCCGCCGCCCGCGGACGCTCGCTTCAGCAACTCGGTTTTCCCGAGCGCCGCCAACAGACTGAATCCGTTCGCAGTCGATGATTGGCCGTGCTCGGTTCGGTCGTTCTTTTCTACATCCCCCTCCCCATCCCCAACGACGGCGACGTCACGCTCCGGTTGTAACTTCTTTCGCAACGACTCAGCGAATTCCGAGTCGACGGAGTGGAAACGTTTGCTGACTGGAAAATGAGCAAGACTTTAAGAGATGGAAAAACCATCCGCACGCACACGGCCCACAACATCAACTCACCCCTTAACAACGATCAATAACAATCACCAATCAACCACAAATTAGTGAATGTTGACGGGCAACGCGAAAATCTGATCTTTTCGTCGCTTCATTGCCTGCTACGGGAACATCTCGACTTTGAAATTTCGTTTACTGTGTTAACTCGTTAACTTCGAAAGGAAGTGCTAGTTTTTTAAAGTCACTTCCGCGTCTAAAAAACAAGCGAAACCACTCAGCATTCAAATGAAAAGCCCAGTGTTGCTGCGTGCCCGTGTAACAAGAACCAAAGCGTCATGAGCATTTAACGAACGGGAGCATTCATGAAACAGTACTAACTACTGCTTCATGAATGCCGCTTAACAAACTTCATTGACTGTTAAATACCTGCAGTTTCTGGTACTTCCTTTTTTTCGTCTGCATTGCGAGCGAAGTCTTTGTCGCTTTCAGAAACGGTTGCATTCTGATTATGATCAGCCAAACTGACTGGAACAGTGTCCATTTGCTTTTGCTTTTTCACCAGCGACAAATCGTATCTGTATGTGTACGAAAAACACTTCTAGCTTGAAATCGGTTGCTGCAACCAATGTATCGTTCGAGTCGAGTTTGCTGCGCGTCGAACATTCCGATTCTGAATTTTGAGCTTAGCCTAAATCGGAAAGTTCTGGTGTTATGGCGCAAAAATGCCATTTCAAACGAATGTTGACCTTTTCGAAAAGTTGCGTTAAGTTTTTTTTAATTCAGTGGTTCATTTCACGGCCGTCGAATGCAAATTGTGTCTCGTATTCTTCTCGTATAAAGCCCACAACCCGACCGACCGATAATGATCCGGGTTGTCTGGATCGAATCGAACGATACCACCGGCGGCGATGCATTGTCGCTCATTATTCTTGCGCGATTTTCGCTGAGCGATAAATTCGCCATAAAGCTGCATTCGTGCATGGACCGGTCGCTGTAGCACTTTAGACAGAATCGCACAGTTTTGCAGCTGTTCCCGTTTTGTGTTGCTGCTGCCGTCTGCCTCTGCGCTGCCCCACTGCTGCTCAACGTCGTCGTCGACAGGTGAACTGCAGAATTCGGAGATTGAAAAAAATATGCCAACCTATTACAGTCAATTATAGGCTGTGATCAGCTGACTTGACTGGTTGGTGATCGATCACGTGAAGCATGCTTTGTGTGCAGGACAGACTCCACCTCCACAGCAACGCAACGCCTACACAGAACGCATGCATCACGGGGATCACCAACCAATCAGCTGATTGCCTATAATTTAGAGAGTGCGACAGCAGAACGTTCAGTAGTTTTGGCGGCAATTCAAATCACCAGTGACCAGAGTCCCTAGTCGCTGGAGTGTCACTTGGGCAATTCTCAATTGCCGCATTCAAGCAAGAAACTGATTTATTTTCTAAGTTTCCAAACGCATCGAGTCGAGAACAAAAACAGGCAATAACGCATGGTGATATGATATCCATGCACAAGAGCCAAACGTACCACGCTGCATCAGAATCGCTGGCGTCACTGGCGAATCGCTCGTCCAATCGAAATCGTTGGTCCATCGCGCCGTTAGATTCTGCTTTCATCAGCACCAACTTCTCGGATTTCGCCGCGGACATTTTTCTTTCTATGGAATTTCCCAGTGTCTCACGCTCACGGTCGAATAACGTAATATCAGATGGTTTCTTTGTGTGACCATTCTCAAGTTGCTCAACAGAGTTGTCGCTTTCATCATCGTCAAACAATTTGTGGGCGTGCGATTGTGTGTCTTCGGTTGACGACACTTTAACAGTATTCGCTTTACGGGTTTTCGTTTTCGCTTTCTCGGCTACTTCGCTTCCCTCATCACTGCTGCTGCCACTGTCGAACCGAATGTGTCTGAAATTTCCAGTCACTGATCAATGATCATCGGTCTTTATCGTTTCAGTTTTTTTTTGCTTTGGTTTTATGAGATCAAAAAGAAAAAAATGTGGTCCTTTTGAATGAATAAACGGAAAACCACAAACCTTAGCAAGTAAATTAAAAGGCAAGGCATGTCGTTGCCAACCTGCTGCTGTGCTTATTTTCACAGTTGACTTGAGGAACATCGATGCTGCGAATTGCATCACTCAATATTTTCTGTCGTCTCAACTTCGCGAGTTCCCGTTGTTGCTGAGCGGCCTGAACAAAAAATTGAGACACAATTGCCAGTTGCCACTCTTCCGACTCCGAGCCTCCACCTGACTCCACCCAAAAGCGAACAAAGGCAACCAGTTTGATTTTGATGTTGATCAAAATCACTGTTGTAAATCATTGTGCGTTTGTGAATTTGACTTGCAGTTGATGTTGATGAACCACTGGAAAACCAGCTGAGCTCAAAAATTGTTGCTCATTGTAAAAAACTTAATAAACTACTGCATTATCAATTTTGGCCAACCTGTCGTTGCCTTTCTGACTTTTCACGTTTCTCGGTTGAATTTCTCGAAATCGAAGTCGGAGTCGGATTGAAATTTTGCTGCCCAGTTTTTCTTGTCGACGACGAAGTCGTCGGCACCACCACAGCATCAGTACTGGTGTCTGTCATTGCACTTGTGCCAGCAAACGGCGGAAAGCGAACTTTCATTTCAAACATTTACTCCTTTGAAAAGAATTTTCTGAAAAGCGCCCGGTTTTTTTGGGTTAATAACTGGGAGTTTACAAACCGATTTTTAACCATTTATTTGTTATTTCAAAAAGAAAAAAACGGTTTCATTAAAAAAATTGTGCTATAAAAACCCTGAAAATGACGCTTTCAACTTTTCACAGCGCAGCACAACTTTTGTATATTGGGAAAACAAAAAAAAATCTAAAAAACCGTGCTGCTAAAAACCACAAATTTTAAGCCATGAGGTTCTTGTTACAGCTGAATCAACCCTCTGTACTTCACCACATTTGTCGATTTTTCATGTTTTTCAGATATTCTGCTGTTTTGAGTGATACAACAAAAATTTGGTCAGAAAACCCCCCAAATGTTTTTAATATGTGTTTCAATTTTCAGCTCGAAACACACCTCCAGCATACGCCAATGAGAGCATTTTAGAATTGAAACCTTTTTTGGCCCACCCTGTATAGGGTTAGGAAAAAAAAATCCGGATTTGTTTTTAAATTAAAAAAATTAAAAAAAAATTTTTTTTTTACAAGTTAGGTTTGTTCGAAGCGTCTCGTCGAGCCGAGCTGAGTTCATCTAGACTATTTTCAGAACGATCCGGAAAACTATAAGAGCGAAAATCGTGTTTTATTGAAATTATGTCCATTTCATAGAGGGAAAGTTGCATTTTCAACAGTAAAACAGGACAATTTTCGACGTGTACTTGAATATTGAACCGTTCTTAGTTGTTCCTCTTTAGAAAATTACCAAAATTTGACTGTGTTCAAAAATTCCTGTTTGCTGTAGCTAAGTCGGCAACCCCTGTCGACCCGGTCGCCCCCCCAAGACACTTACTTTCAGGTTCAACCAGCTATGCTATCTGCCACATGGCGAGAGCCCACTCTTCAAATCATCGTATCGAAAACACGTTCCATGATTTCGCGATCACGTTGCGGGCAACTGACAGACGCAAGTTTAACACGTTAGTTTAGCTTAGCACGCAAGTTTTAACATGTGGCCATGTTATCGGGTATCTGAAAAACGGTCGTGTGATGTGGTATTGACCAACACCTCCTCTCCAATTGTTTAACAATATATTGCACAACTCCATTGTGGACCTATAACATACGCCAATCAACAAGATATCACGTTCATCTTAAGGCCTACCGACTGAAAAACATGTTCTAAGTTGCAAGAAAACGATTTCTGAAATGATATTTCAATTCAGTTAAGTCATTTCAACGCTAAAAATTGACTCTAGAAGTCATCCAAATCGAAAAACATGGAGTACGTCGGTCAAAATGACCAAATAATGACATGTACCTAAGCACACAAAGAAGTTGGGAAGAAAATTTGGTTTGAACTTTCAAAAAATTATGCCATAAATCGAATTTTCAGAGCAAAGTAGAAGAAAAATTTTTCAAATTTTTTTTAAGTTTGAACAAAAAATCCAAATTAAAAAAAAACGAAAAAAAAAATAAAAAAAAATTTTTTTTTCAAAGCCCCTAACCCTAACCCTGTACAATTGAAATTAGTGTTTTTAAGCAGAGCGAAGGTTATTTTGAGCTTGACGACACACGCACAAAAATGTCGCTGATGGTGCTCCATTTTTAGATTGATTTTCCACCAAAATCTCCGCCGCCGATCTGTTTTATTCAATCAAATTTGACAATAAAAAATGACTTTGTTCGAGCGTGAGGAATGCCGATATGGAATGAAGTGTTTTCGACGAAATCCTCAGCACTTTGCCGAATACTCGCACCCAAGAGGTAAAAAAATAGTTGAATCCAAAAATAGTTCAATTCAATACAAAAACAGTCGAGTCGAGTTCAATTCAGGGTTGCTTTAGTTTTTTTGGTTTTTGTTTGATTTATGGTTTTTTGCTGTGTCAAGTTTTGGTGCTATAATGCCTGACGAAAAACTGGACATTTTGATGTTTTTTGTTGCTTTTTTCGTTTCTTGTTTGTCTATTGATTTTCTTTGGAATCGATTCGAGGGTTTATTATTTTCAGGTCATAAATTAGCAGAAGAGCTACTGACCGCGAGTACTGAGACCGCAGCAGACGCAAACACGTCCAGTTGTGTTCCTGGATGTTCTGCTAAAGCTGGACCTGCGAAAAAACGGCAAAAATTCGAAACCGGTTTCGTGGCAAGTTCAACACGGTTTGATGATGCTGTGGTTTGCTCGTCAAACATGGAGTTGCAGTTGCAAGATTGTGAAAAGCTGCAGTGCACTGTCCATGAAGGCACCACGCCACACAAGGCAAATGAAGCAACGACGTTCACAGCTGTCAAGGATGCGGATGGGGTGCACTTGCTGTCAGGAGGTGGGTTTGCGTACACCAATGGCTTGTTTTTACTGCTAAGCTCGATTGAAAATGTGCGTCAATTCTGTTTGCGAATCGATGAAACAAATGTTTCAAGCGTTGTGTTTCTTGCATCCAAAGTGCGTGCAAATCGCCTCTATTTTTTGACATTTAAATTCGTTTCTTATGAAATGGTGCAAATTGGACCGTGAAATTTTTCAGTCAGTCCGAAAGCAAAATTCTTTTACGGGCGGGGCGGGGCTCGATCTCCCGAATGCACAGACAATAGACAAACGTGCTACCGACCAGGCTACAAGGGTGACGCAGTCAATAAAAACGGATTCAAGCGCACAACTCTGAAAGAATCATGCGCGTGGTTGCACTCGTTTCTGTGCGCTTGAGAACCGTCGCAACTTTTTTGTACCCCCTTAAAAGGCGAGGAAGCCGAGGAGGGTATAGGTTCCACGAAAATGGTGAGCCCCATCCGCTCCGCAAAAGTGAAACCCACCGGAGTTTGCTGACCGTCGAGTTTCTGGAATCGTTGTTGGGGGGGGGGGCGTGCTTCAAAAAGATGAAACTAAACACTATGGAAACCTTTGCAGACGTCAACAGCAGTCGCCCATCGTCGTCGCCACAACGGCCGCATTTCACTCGGTCACCATTCGGCTACTATCTAACGACCGTATCCCAATTGACCGGCGAACAGAACGCGAACGCACTCAGTTTACGAAATGTGCTGCATTACAACGCGAGCAACTTGCGACGTAGTTTGCATTTCGCGTTCATGATCGAGCTCGACTGGTTCATCGCTCAATTCCCGTCGGGCGGTCGCGAGCGACCGATCGATTTGGTCGTCGGAGAAACGTGAGTCCGAGTTTTCTTGTTTTTTTGTATTGTACAGTCGAACTCTAAATTATAGGCAATTAGCTGATTGGTTGGAGATCACGTGTGATGCGAGCGTTCTGTGCAGGCATTTGTGTGGAGGCGGAGTTTGGTTTGCACAGAATGCACGTGATCACCAACCAATCAGTTGATTGTCTATAATTTAGAGTTGTATGTTTGTACTGTACTGTTTGTTGTATGTGTTTGAACCTGTCATTTTCTTCTCTCTAGCAGCATGCAGAGCTCTTTAGAATAAAAACGAACGGGTATCGGAGAGTTGCATGAAAGTATGTTCAGCTACAAATGGCGTGTTTGATTTTGAACTAAAAACCTGATGTATTCGCTCTTCTCACTGCAATTCAACATTTCTCATTCTCTATACTCTGTAGAAAAAAATGACCAGTAAAAAACAACATGGTCGACATGGTCTTTTTGTTTTGGTGATTTTGAAATTCATCTTTATCGGTGTGAAGTAAAGCAGCAACAAACGGTGTGGTTCATTTGACAATTTACAGGTTTTTGAGTCATATAGCCTTTGGTGTCAGAAGGCTTCTCTGAAGACTGCGCACTGTTGTTGTTTGCTGCCGTGCTGCTGCTGATTATTGTTCCGTCGGTAGACGCAGCGCCTTCGCGACCTGTGCTGGCCGGTCCCACAGGTCTCGCGCGACTGGATTCAGTTCGACGTCGCCGCACAGTAGCAATTTAAGGCGCAGCCAGGGCGGCGGTCTCTGGTTGCGCCTCGATGAAAACCCGCAGCAGCACGGATGGGCGTAGCCGTGTCGTTGGCGTTTGCGACCGAGGTCGCCCGCCGGTTCCACTTCGAGGAAGCGCCAACACCGGAACCACTGTTGACTGTTATAACATCCGAGTGAACGGATTTTAAAAAAATCACAAAATACAATAACCTGTGCAGCAAAAACATTCCAAGAAAACACAGCTTTGCAGGACTACAGAATGCTCAGACACATTCAACTAACAGCTTTGCAAAATGTTAAAATCGTGCATGAGTGCCCCAAGCGGTTTGGATGTTCAATTCTGAATCAGTGCCGAAATCCGATTCTGAAGACCAAAAATCACGGTATTTGAAGCGCGCCGGTTGAAGTGGTTGAAATGTGACGAAGAACACTGGAAATCCGATTCTGAAGACCAAAAATCACGGTATTTGAAGCGCGCCGGTTGAAGTGGTTGAAATGTGACGAAGAACACTGGAAACAGGATGTGCGATTGACTGACGGTGACCACCCACAATATTAATATGCCTTTCCAGAAAATCTCGATGATGTACGTGTCAACGAGCATCAACGGTAGAATGCCGAACATAGTAGTCATTTGTGCCTGAAACACGCGCGCTGATTTTGGAGCAGATTAAAACCTGTTTGATTGTCAAAAAAACTGTTCAAAATTGGACATTGTGCTTATGAATCAGCGCGTCTATTGATTGATTGATTTTATTCAACACAGTAAGTGTAAGTTTGTAAGTGTCAGGCATATGCACAAGGAAAATCAGTTTCCAAACCAGCAAAGCTTGACATACAGCCAGCATCTGCTAATTTTCTTAGAAAAACTCAATCAGCGACAGTGGACCAGATTAAAAACTGACGATGTGTCTATCAAGTAAAGTACATTCATATTGCACAATCGAACGCTAAATTACAGACCCTCAGCTGATTGGTTGGTGATAGCATGTGATGCGTACTTTCTGCTGAGGCCGGACAGGGTCCTGAGTCGCCTGAATGACTCTGCCCTATTTAAGGGACTCGGATCACCGAACACCGTCAAATTTTGACTTCCCGCGTCATGCATGAAACTGTTTGTCTATCTCTGTGCGCATTGAGTCTCGGGACCAAAATAAAAGAAAAAATATACCTGAAACACGGGACAGCAGGCAGACGATGCGAGGTCGCCCAGTTGTGTGACCATGAGCGCACGCGTTCGCTCAGCCGTCGGCATCGTCCAGTCGAGCGTCGTCATGTCCGAGCGACGATGTTGCTCAGCGTTGTGATAGAAGTGATAGCAGATGTGGGCGGCGTAGTCGACGCTGATGCCAATGCCGACCAGCATTGCCAACAGCGAGGTCACCTCGAAGCCGACGTCCCAGATTTGCAAGTAGCCGATGACGCTGAGCGCGACCGAGAATAGCGCTTGGATCACCCAGAATGAGGCGGCCACGTTGCGTACGAACAGGAACACGAATGCTGCCATCAGCAGTACGACAATGCCTGTGTCGTGCGCTTGGATTTGGAGTTGTTCGTTCAGAAGAAAGATAATGGAGTTGAAGATGGACGAGCGAAGAGCAATGAAGACGAGGCGAATAAGGATTTTTTGCTTACCGGTCGTCTGAATCAGCTTTGGTGGGCAGACACTGATTCCGTCCGGTACGAGATCGTACGGATGATAGCCGACGACGCGGAATTCCGGATACTGAGCGGCGATATGCCGACGAGTACGCAGGAAATGCTCGACGTCGTAAAGACTGTGCATGTTGCGATAGAGTATCGTGAACCAGAAGCCGCTGATCGACGTGCCGTTTTCACCATACTGTAGCCAATTATGGTCGTTCGGCACTCGAACGGAATAATCGCGTAGAACGTTCCGTTCATCAAACGCGTCGTCCCATCGCATCTGCTGAGCACGATGACCTTCGATGAAGCTCAAGTGCGCCGTGAATGTTCGCAGCCACAGTCGCGTTCCGGTGTCGCCGGAGGAGTAGTGTTCGATGTTTTCCAGTCGACTGACCATCTCGTCGAAACGCTGACGAAGCTACGATGTAGAGGAACGAATGATTTGTTGTAAAAATCGCAATTTGGGAGCAAAAAATACGGACCATAAGTTCAAGCAACTGACATGCGGATCAGCAAAGTTCGGATACTCTGGACAAACGTAGCTGACAGTCATGGAGTCTTCGTAGAGGAAATGTTCAAGCTGCTGTACAGTTTCGGCGACAACTGAATTCCTAATGTACACCTTCGATAGTTCAAAGCCGATTTGTCCAATTGAGGCACAATAAATTGAAAAAACCAAATGTACGGCAGCTGTTAAAACGCAGAGAATTTGGATGATTTGTAATCGAAGTGCGCATCTTGCGTCGAATAGCCAGCTTAAAAAAATTACTATTATGTCTTAATAATAAAACGGGACCTTTCTGCTTCAAGCACGGTGTTTATCTTCACCAGGAAGAAAAAAGATCCAACATTTTAGTTATCCAACATTGTCTTCCTTCAAACGATAAGCTTTCCTTGTCGCCTCAAAATTCTTCCGTTTGACAAAAACATCAAAAGTGTTTTAACTTTATGCAGTGGTGGTTGGTTGGTGGTTTCTGCATCACCAGACATACCCGAGAAATGCTGGATGCATCTGCTGCAGGTACTGCTTGCAGTTCAGCAAAAATAGTTCGAATAGTCCGAATTTGTTGGAATCGATTTCTCTCCACGTTTCTTTTGGGTTGATGATGAATCGTTCATCCACATAGCTATCTTCGGCCGACTGCCTACGCCTCGCCAGCAGCGCAATTGTCGCATTGAAGAATGTCAATTGGTAGACGTAATCAACGGTAAGTGTTACCGCCACATATAGACTGAAGGTTTTTTTTCAATCAACCAACTGTTGATCAATGAAAATGAAAACAGTGAAAATCAATCAATGAAAACTACAGCAGCAAAAATGATAAAAAAACTGGCAACCTGAAAAGGCTGACAACTGGAATCGACGACGTATACCCGACCGCAAAACAGAGGACATCTGTCAATGATGTAATGGTGATTGAAACGCCCGAAATAGCCATTGAGCAGCCAAGCCGTTCGGAAATCGATTTTGACGCATCGCTGTTGCGCCAGCCGGCAAGCAGCATAAATGCATCGTCCATTCCTTGGATCAGAAAAAAATTAACCTTCATAACAACACCTTTGTGGCTTTACTGTTCATGTCATATGTCATATCTACTGATAGGACTCGGATTTCAAAATACAGGGAGATCCACAAAAAAACTACACGATAAGAATCGGCCAACGGATGGTCGTTTGGACTGAAATTTTAACCAAGCACCACAAAAAGCTTTTTATTTTGTGTGTTAAAATTTCAGATGAATTAGTCAACCCTGTAATGAATGCGAAATGAAATAGTAAAGACGTAAAAAAATTGACTTTATACAGCACGGTGCGCCTAGCGCACGTCCACCACTCACCGCTCAAGGAGATGTTTCAGCTTTCTGCTGTGAATTTTTGCTTTTTTTCAAAAAGAACAACGCAGGAATCGTTTTTGATATAATTGCTGGCACGTTTTTCTCTGAAATCACTGTTTTTTTTGTTGCAGCAGCCAAGCCACCGAGTTTTTTCTGGTTTTGCTACATTTTGTGAAAAAATTGATTGGACAACTAAGCAGCAGGTGTTCTGTGTTGTTCTTTTTGAAGAAAAGCAAAAAATTAATAGCAGAAAACTGAAGCGTCTTCTCGAGCGCTGAGTGGTGGACGTGCGCTAAGCGCAACGTACTGTATTTGGCGCAAAAAAATCAATTTTTTACGTTTTCACTATTTCATTTTGCATTCATTACATGGTTGACCAATTCGTCCGAAATTTTAACACACAAAATAAAAAGCTTTTTGAGATGCTTGGTTAAAATTTCAGTCCAAGCGATCTACCCATTCGCGAGCTAGATTCTTATCGTGTAGTTTTTTGGATCACCCTGTATATTAAAGGTGTCGGCCGACCGGGCTCGAGCCCCTCACGGAGGATAATGCACTCTCGCCACCAGTGTTGCCCACTATACTAAATTTGTCCAGGTTTATTGGGAAATGAAGTTGTCGGATTTGCTAGCTTTCGGAGATACAGCGGCTGAAAGCCACCGAAATCCAGGTGAAGGGATCAGCAGATAACTGGTGCCCCCAGGGACAACGTAGCTTAGAGACTGCCCCTATCGTGGCGAGGACATCGGTCCGCTCCGACGGGACGCTGTGCGTCCATTCTCGCTTACACCGAAGCACCGGAATTTTTGCGGCTTTTCTGAACGCCCGTCATCTTGACAGTATTTTCTAGGCTCAACAAAACAACGCAAGCAACTCCCATACCTATGCTGATCGCTATGAACGGCACGGACACGAGCATATTATTGTATTTGCAGCCGATCAACCAAAGACAACCAAATGCGGTGATGATGGCCATTCCGGGACTAAGCAGTGCTGCAATGGCCTCGAAGTGTTGACTCTCCGCCGCTGGCACACGGCTAAGCATCGCAACGGATAACGCGAGTAGAATGAGTCCCGACATCGGAACGACGAATAACGCCGCAAACTGCACTGCATCTTGGCCTTGCGCATCAGTTTGCTTTGACCACATTCGTGCACGTAGTCGCCGTCCGTTTATTGAGTTGAAAGTGTGCACCTTTAAAATTGATAACAGGTAAAATGTCTGTCGTAATTCATACAGAATGATGCTTCGAAAATTAAAAGGATAACAGGCAGTGTGAGTGTGTGATAATAAAACAACAGAAACCAAGAAACAAAAGACAACTTGTTGAATAAGGAAAACGTGAACCTCACCTCATTGGCGATGGCGTTCTCGAACACGCTGGCAATTTCATCGGTGCTGCTTTTTATTGTGTACGTCAGAACAAACATGCCAAAATCGACGACCTGATGCACGTCATCTACCTTCAGCTGACCAAGTGAATACGCCAAATACACGGTCTTGCCGAACAATTCTGTCTGCAAATACGTTTATTGATGCACGACTAAATTTTGTCGTCAAATGAATGGCAAAAAAAACATCTCAATCACCTCTGGAAACGACAGCTCAAAACTACGCTTTCTGTGAAGATTTCCCAATTTAAACTTGACCGCCATCAGCGCGCGTGCGTTCAGCCAGTCGTTTGTGCAGAACTGCTCGCACAGTTGCTTGTAGAAAAATTTTTCCGAAGTCCCGAACGTCATTTCGTCTTCGATTCGCCTGTTCAGTTGGGTAATTGCGTCCATGTCCGGAATATTATAGAGAGACGTGTTAGCTGCTCGATATCGACCGTTGTCTCTCGTGATTAGAAGTTGGACCTGTATATTCACGGCAAAAGATGTTTTCCAGCCGCTTATCTTGATTCTTAATCAAACATTAGCTTGACTCCGATTAACCCTGTGGGCGTGCGTTCAATTGCGGCTCTCTAATTTCGGCCAGAAAAGGGCCGCAATTGAAGTTCAGTGCGGCCCGTTCGATGTTGGCCCGGCGAATTTTCCTCAGCACAAACAATAGAAAAGCACCTGTAGTGATTTTTCGTGATCTGTGATAAATCTAAAAATGACCACAATGTATAAAATCACAACATTTTTTTTCAAAAACTGATTTCTGACATACGGTACATAAAAGGCTTAGCTTTGGAGACCTACAACAACTTTGCTTACTTTTAGGATTAAACTGCCCGAAGTTTTTTTTTTGGAAATCTGTGATTGCGATAATTGATTTGCAGTAGTATGCAAAAAATCATTCCTTGCGGCAGTTCATTGTTCGTGCTTGGGAAAGTTTGCCGGGCGGGAATCGTCCAAGCCGGACCGGAATTCTACAGACCGCAATCGAACGCGTCGCAATGAGCGGGCCGCAATAGCACACCAACCATAACCATTCTATGCCGTCACCACATTAAAATATATGATTGCGTTCATCTGGAAGCTCGTCAAATAATCACCTTGCTGAGTAATTCTACCTGGTAATAGCCGCTGGTTGAAACCATCGAAAACGATTGCACCAGTTGGCGTTCATGGAATGTCGGTGAATCGGTCGGCTCTAACATATCCCAGACATTGCTCGTTTTGGACAGGTTTATCAGTCCGAGCAGACTTGTCAACGTGACCACGGTTGGTATGAGTACGAAAGGCCACGGTTGTCGGCCAACTTTGCAGCCGAGTGCGTGGAAAAAGTTTTCCACTCGTCCGTGTGCCATATTTGAGGCGTTTGAACTGATTGTGTCCTGTGTGGACATAAATTAAACGGGTTTGAACGCGCATGCGATGTAGAGAAACGAGAGCTACCAGTGCGCAAGAAATGATTTGTCACGAACGTACAGTTATGCGGGAACGGGTTGTTCAGATTGGGAAGCGGAAACGACCGAACGAGCCTTGTCGCTCGCTCACCAAAACAAACAAAATTGCAACACGAACGTGATGCGAACGTATACTTGAACAAGAACAGATATTTTTTCACGTTTGCAAATTGCTGCTGTGATATACCTTATTATAAGTAAAATTATGCTTTTTGTGCATGTGGTTATCAGAAGAAAAACGTAAAAAAGTGAACGACTTGTATTCAGAAATAACTGAACCGTTTTTTTTTCAGTTGAAAATCAAAACAATCAGATGAACGTTTGCGTCCCCATTTCATTTTACTGACTTTTCAACAAAAAAACTGCAAATACCAACTGTGCGAGTTACTGTTTAACAGAAATTTGGAATCTTCAATTTTGCGTGTGCCGCGTGCTTCCTCAATTAAACGCAAGGCTTCCCCTTAACTCGCTGACGTGATGAAAATGGGCGCTTTTTCTCTCATACAAAACAGCTATGTTGTCCTTTGTTGTTGGATTGTTGGGTGTGCGTCACACTTGAAATCGAAAATCGTGAAATCGTAAGAGGCATTCATGAAGCACTATTAGTGACGCGATGAATGCTGTGGAAGGTTTCAATCGTGTGTTATGCTCTGACTCATAAAAACGATAATTTTTTTGTGACACTGGCACAATAAACGGGGACGCAAGATCTTTCGCTTCTGCAAGTTACCGCTTAAATTATCATTTCATTTCTGAATTTGTCGTTTATTTTATGAACGTTTTTTTTAAATCCTGTGCACGACAAGTTTTTGTTCACAGTGTTTACAAAAAACAATCAGTGTTGTTTCGCTTAAATATATGTCACGTTTTGCTCTTAGAAAAATAATATTACTACACGCGCCGCTAATGTATGAAATGAATAATTTGTAAATTTATGTTGTTCTTGTCATTGCTTGTCATGTATGATAAAAAACTTAAAATTGGTTAACAGTGTTTATAGACACCATTTTGCATCGTCATGACCTTGAAAAGGTGAATTACTAGTTTTTTTTATTCAAACGAACGTGTAATGATTTTGTTCTTCACTTTTTAATTTGTGTTTTCGTGGTGGGCGTGCATTTCCGTTTCCATGTTTTTCGCAGCAGTTTCACGCTGGAGATGGTCAAACTGTACAGGGTGGGCCAAAAAACAACCGGATTTGAAATGGCTTTACCTCGCGTCTGGTTTGAGTTGAAATTTGGTAAATTTGCAGAATTGAGGCTCGCATTTAATAAAATAATTTTTAATAGTATTTCTTCATTTATTATTTTTTGACTATTTTTTGAAACAAAGTGAAAATTTTCACTCTTTGATTGAAGGGCGTTCTGCAACGAGTGCAACACAAGGAAACTGCCATTTGATGTTGAGAATGTTTGAAACAACCGGTATGCACTGCAAACGTCTGATATTGAGGTTTTCGGGCAAAAAAAGACGGTGGGCACCAGATCCAAGTAGACATTTGACTGCGCCCAAAATGTGCTGTTGGTTGAGCTTTCGACATTGCATGGACATGGAATGGATGCCATCATTGAAATCCGTTGTTCACACATTAAGCAACTGAACCCGATTCAGTGTGTCAATACAACCAATAAATAAAGAATAATTTTTTTGACAGCGAAAAATGTGAACCTTAGTTTTATTCAGTTTCCAAATTTCAGCTTCCTCAAACCAGACGCGAGATTTGTCATTTGAAATCCGGTCGCTTTTTGGCCCAATTGCTTGGTATTGGTATATCAATGTTTCTAAGTTCTGTGACTGAATGCGTGTGCAGACGTGAAAATAAAACTAGCTTCAATCTTTATGTGTCAATTCAAAGTCGTCTAAGTGACTGGGCCATATGTAGGGGACTCGGATCACTTTGCCAATTTTGAATTCCCGCGTCCTGCATGCAACTGTTTACCCATCTATGGGCGCATTGAGTTGCGGGACCAAAATAAAAGATCATACTTTAAATGGCATTTATGAAGCAGTATTTAGTGACGCGTAGCTGCATGGTCACTAAATACTGCTTCATGAATGCCCGCTTTATTGAAGTTTATGGGGCTCGCAACGAGTAACGAACGACCAGTGTGAAGCATCTAGCAAACGGTTCAACGGGTAAAAGCCAATTCATGCACACAAAATTTATCCGGCATGTCACATCACTTCACGTCTCATTCATGGAGCAAAAAAACAGTAATCAAGCGCGTCACGTTTATCTTCAGGACACGAACACAAAACACATTCACACAAGCATTCATACATGACGTGCTGTGACGTGACGTGCCGGATGTATATGCATGAATTGGCCTTTAATCTGAATCAGTATTTAGTTCTACATTTTTGATTTGTTTTTCAGTGGCGGAACCGACTGGCACCAAGTAAAAATGATGGCGGCTGAACTTAAACTGGACAACGTACGCGTACACCGCGCAAGAATTGGCGTTCCATTTGGTATCAATGTCTTTTTTTGCGATGTACAGTCGAACTCTAAATTCCAGGCTATCAGCTGATTGGTTGGTGGTCGCACGTGATGCGTGCTTTCTATACAGGACAGACATTCGTTTCTTGTGACTGAGTCAAAGCTCTGCATGCTGGCGAATAAAAAACTGACAAGTTTGAACAAACGCGTACGCTTATCGCGTATTTGCGTAACAAACTCAACCTGTGGTGCTGTGTACCGAGCTTGCTCGATTGGAATCGGTTTCGTTGTGCATAGCGTGGCGCTTGGAGGCGCCGATTAAAAAACAAAACAGAACAGAGCAGAACCGCATTTCACCGGCGGTGCGCAGGCACGCATCACACGAAAATGTCGATGCTCGAGTACGCGGACGGTCTCCGGCTGATGGTGTCGACGGCGAATCTAATCGAACGAGATTGGACGTGCAAAACGCAGGCGCTCTATGTGACGCCGATGTTGCCGCCGCTCCGTGATGACGCAGCAGACGGAGCCGGCGACTCACGGACACACTTTCGCGCAACACTGCTGGCCTACTTGCAGGCGTACGGTAAATCGAGTGTCCTCGACGACTGGTCGCACATCGTCAGACGACACGATTTCAGTGCCGTCAATGTGCGTTTCGGTTTTTTCTGTTACTGTCGTTCCGAGACTGAATGCGCGCATGGATCGGTAAACAGTTTTCATGCATGACGCGGGACATTCAAAATTGGTTAAATGATGTGAGTGCCCTAAATAGGACCGAGTCACTTCGTTTTTTTTGAATTGACACATAACGATTGAAACTAGTTTCCTTTCCACGTCTGTAAACGCATTGAGTCACAGAACCAAAAAATTGATAATAGTTTAAACAGTGTAGAGTCAACGCGCTGTATAAAACGCCTAAATTAAAACCTGCACTATAACACACAGTTTTTGATGATCTCTGCATTTTAAAAACTCTGAGATGCAGTTTGTATCCCTTTCACAAAATAAAATAGATGCAAATTGCAGCTATTTTTAAATACAAACCAAATCTAGGTGTGTGTGTGTGTGTGTGCGTTTACGTGGAGTGGACTGCAACATTATTGTCTCCAAGTGAAAACAAAGACTTTCTCAACTTGTTGCTTGCCAAAGAACAACACTGAAGCAACCCCAACAGCACATGGTGTACATCAAACTGAAATGGTTAATGTTCGAACGTGACTGTTCAGGTGCACCTGATCGCCTCCGTGCCCGGCCAGCACCAGCGAGAGGCGCTGCACCACTGGGGGCACATGCGTCTGCGCGAGGTGCTCCGACGGACGTGCACCGCGTCTGGCGACGACGCCGCGTCGACCAGCGGCAGCAGCAGCAGCTTATTCGCGCAGTTCAGCTCCATTGGATCGCTCGGCAAACAGTCGGACGCCTGGCTGCTTGGTGCGCCGCCGCGGTGGCCATGCGCAAAGAAATCGCAAAAATCCACTCCAAAATTCAATTCAGTCCATTGTCGAAATTTAACACCATACCTGAATTTGTGCGTGCTGCGCCGCTTGGTTTTTCTGCGATTTTTTGACATGGGAAATGGGAACTGCTTTTTGGCATTTTTTTGATTGCCCGTAAGAACTGGCTGTATTGAAGTTCGGAAGTTCGGAATCGGTCACGAACGTACTTCGAAACCGGTTTTTCACATCAGCTCATTGTTGTTTGGTGACAAAAATGCAGCTTGTTGTCCTGTTTTTGCAGGTGAATTTCTTGAGAGTCTGTCGGCGCAACAACAGCAGCAGCAGCAGCCACCAGTGGCCGGCCAGTCGCCTCCACCAACAACGGCCAGCCTGTTCTCCGCTCGCACAACGGCGAAACAACCGAAGCTTCATTTGATTTACCCGAGCGTCGACGATGTGCGCAATTGCTTCGAGGGCTACGAGGGCGGCGGTTCGCTGCCGTACCGCAGTGACACCGACGCTAAACAGGTGTGCCGCGTTTTTAAAAAATTGGGGTTTTTATGGACATTTTGTGAATATGAGGAACAGGAGCTGGGGCAAACATGTTTTATTGGTCG
Source organism: Theristus sp. LFF4_11 (assembly GCA_030248135.1). Lineage (NCBI taxonomy): Eukaryota > Metazoa > Nematoda > Chromadorea > Monhysterida > Xyalidae > Theristus > Theristus sp. LFF4_11. Next base: position 31,480 of record JASANC010004845.1, read on the forward strand.
TTTTTTGTTGTTGTTGGGGATTTTAGGCGATGTTTTTAGCCAGGACTAACCCAAAAAAGCGTATAGAACGCCGTCGAGTAGGGCGCCCATCGAGTTTTCTCAGTCATTTAGTGCCCATACACCCCTCGGGCGGGGCTCGATCCCCCGAACGCACAGACAAGAGTCTACTTGTCTACCACCAGGCTACGAGAATTTTCTGAATTTGTAGCCATATTTGCGCCGTCTGATGCATCGTTGGGTGGCCGATGGGCGTCACCGGACGCGCGCTATGCCGCACGTGAAATGCTACGGGCGATTATTGCGAACGTCACTCGCTGATACTGATGCTGATGTTCGATTGAGGTGGCAGAACGATTTTGGAGCACTTCTGTTGTTATTCTCATGGCAAAGTAGTATAAACGACGTTTACTAAAGGCCCGTTTACACGGACGCATGCGAATACGGTACGTCACGTCATGTCGCGTCACATCTCGTGCTGCCGTCCACACAGACCTATACATACAGTGGAACTCTAAATTATAGCGAACCAGCGTCGTCGTTGCTGATCACGCGATGCATGCTTTCTGTGCAGGCATTGTTGTAGGGGCGGAGTTTGATGTGCACAGAAAGCATGCATCACGTGATCACTAACCAATCAGCTGATTCTCTATAATTTCGAATTCGAGTGTACTTCAACGCCCGCTCTCCATGGACGGTAGTATGGAATAACACCAAACAAACACGAGAACTTGACGTGCCACATGCGCATGACGTCAGTATGACGCGCCATTAAAAAACGGATGTTGCGCGTTTTGATGTTCGCAGCTGGTTCCTGTTGAGCTCGGCGAATTTATCGAAGGCCGCGTGGGGCGCGCTGCAACGCGGGCGCAGCCAGCTGGCGATACGCTCGTACGAGCTCGGGGTGCTGTTTGTCAATGACGAGCAGTCGGACGTGCACGTGACCGAGAATGCGCAATGCAACAACGAAACCCGTCAACGTTTCACTGTCGGCCATTTCCTGCCGTTCGACTGGCCTCCGACGCCGTACACCGCCGCCGACGAGCCGTGGCTCGCCGATCGCTCGTACGCGCGGCCGGATGTTTTCGGCCGATGTGTCTCGTGATTTGATTGCTGGGATTGATTGTCTCGTTTGATGGAGCGAGTACAGTGGGTTCGTTTGAACCTGTCACTTTTTCGCAGAATACAGAGCGCGCATGAATTTTGAATTACAATACGAAGAACGAATGTATCGCGTTTGGTTGACAATCAAACGCAACCCATTTGCGGCTAAATATGATGTTTGTTGAAATTTTCGAAATTTGAATTTCGTACAACTCCGCTCTTGATCTTGTTCTTTCAGCTTTCGCGAGTGCTGTGTTCCGCGAAAAAAATTACTGGTTTAGGCGAGCACACTGTAGTATTTTGTTCTGGTCAGCGATCATTGTGTTCATTGATGATTTTCGATAAATTGCTTTCATCAGAAATCGGATATACGGTGTGGCTTCGGTCGGTGTGACTGACGAATGAATGGAATTTGAAATTTGCCTTGGGATTTTTGTGGATATGGCACGTATTGAGTGTATCACCATCAAGCTACACGTACACGTTGATAATGCGGTTACCATGGCAACTGCGGGGCGGTCGTGTGCAGCAGCTCAAGTCCAAATAAATACTGAGTGTTCGGAAAACCGCTTCTGATGTCATAAATCCTGCAAAAAAAACTAAAAAACGCCAATCTCAATGTCCGAGTCCGACGATGAGTCCGTGATTGAACGCACCCTGAAGATCGTGGTCGTTGGCGATGGTGCCAGCGGCAAGACGTCAATGTGCGCACGATTCGCGCAGGTCCGCGGTTTTTTCAATGTTTCCGTACTGCACGGTTTTATCGGTGTTGCCAGCTGTTTTGCGGAATGAAAATTTAAGGTGAATGGTTTCTGCAGGATCAGGTTAGGTGTCTATTACAATCGACGGACCAAGATTGGGTATTCGGCGGTTTGCTGTGCAGCACTGATAACTGTAGAACAGCACTAATGAAATTTATTCAAATTTTAACTTAAAAAAACTGATTTACGGGCTTATGTGCTAAACACGGCTGATTTGTACTGGCCGGCATTCCTGCAGTTCAACATTCTGCTCGTTGCGACCGAATGATGAGTGTGCGTGTTTTTCAGGATACTTTTGGCAAGCAGTACAAACAGACGGTTGGTCTCGATTTCTTCAACAAAGTGCTCATGCTTCCTGGCAACGTCCAGGTGACCGTGCAGGTGTGCGTGTTCGGAGCCACATTGTGTTTTTTTAATGAAGTCTGAACACAATGGCGTTCGCTCAAACCGTTTTTCGTCAAAAAATGGTCATGCGTTCCCCAGATGTTTCGTTTCACCACCCAATTTATGTTGCAACGTCGAAAAATCCATTCCAGGTTTGGGATATCGGCGGGCAAAGTCTGGCGAGCCCAATGCTCGACAAATACGTCTACGGCGCGCATGGTACGTCGCGCTCCGCCTCGTTTTTGTCTTCGGGTTTCTTGATAGGGCAGTAAACGACAAAAAAACGTTTTTTTTAAAGTCGGTAAGATCTTTTCTGATTGTTTTGTCTCAAACTGTACGCAGGTGCTCTGGTCGTTTACGACGTCACGAATGCGTCCAGCTTCGAAAACCTGGAGGACTGGGTTAAAATTGTGAAAAAGTTCACGCTTGAACAAGAAAAGGTTTGAAATTGCGATTGAAACCGTCGTGTGTAATGGGAGTCGGTTAAGATTTTCTTTTCACCGCCCTTCCAATTTGAGACGTAAGCAAACAATGCACACCACCACTGGTGCTTTTTTGGACTCAAAGACTTTCTTTTTTTGACCAATGTCACCCAGCACCCGTAAAGTATTGAACGTACAGTCAAGCTCTAAATGGTAGGGTGTCAGCTGATTGGTTGGTGATCTCACGTGAAGCGTGCTTTCTGTACAGGACATACATTGCACAGAATCCATGCATCACGTGATTGCCAACCAATCGGCTACAATTTAGAATTCGACTGTAGTTGTAAACATTGAGCCCGCCTTGCTGTTCAGGCGCCGCATTTCGGTTTGGTCGGCAACAAGACCGATTTAGAGCATCGGCGTGCGGTGCGCATTGAGCGGCATACGCGATTCGCTGACCAGCACGCCATGAGCAGCCATTACGTTTCTGCGAAAACGGGCGACTCCGTGAAACTCATGTTCAAGTAAAGGGGCATTCATGATGCAGTATTTAGTGACGCGTAGCTATGTTGAAAACATTAGTTAGGCGTCACTACATACTGCTCCATGAATACCGCTCAAGATGCTTTCGTTTTTTAAAAGTTTTTTTCTTGATAAACAAACCACTCGCTCGTTAATAAACACAGTTAGGTGGTGCGGGTATAACTTCCTGTTTGTTGTTTTTTCTATTGTCAGAATACTCGTCAGCCAGATGCTTGAGCAGCATTCATGACGCAGGATTCGGTGATGCGTGGACGTAACTTATAACATAAGATACGGGTCACCAAATCCTGCTTCATGAATGCCGCTTTACGATATCCAAACAATTGTCTTGAGCAGCATTCATGACGCAAGATTCGGTGATGCGTGGACGTAACTTATAACATAAGATACGGGTCACCAAATCCTGCTTCATGAATGCCGCTTTACGATATCCAAACAATTGTCGGAATGTTTATTTTGCGTTTTAGACAAGTGGTCGCTGAAATTCTCGGCATAAAACTTTCGAAAAACGATATGGAACAAGAGATTCAAGTGATACAGGCTGAAATCGACGCCCCCACCGTTTCTACACACCGTGAGTGTCAAAATTCTCAGGTTGTTCTTCTGCATCGCCAAACATTTGCGGTTTATGAAAAAGGACACGTAAATTGAATAAACAAGCTCGTTTTAACAAGAATATTGATGTATAGCTGCTTTTTGAAAGATCAAAGGTTGATGTTGTGCTTCAACATCAACATCTGCGGTATTTTGTGTTCAGTTTCTACTTTCTACAAAAAGAATACTGCACCATAGAGAACAAAGAATACTTGATGTGCAGGGCAGGTGGAAAGATAGAAAGAGGAAACAAACTCAATCGCACCATTCCATTTTTTGGACGTGTAATATTTTACTGACTGGAGATAAAAGCATTGCAGACTCATCTGCTAGCTCCACAGCAGCGATTCCCAGACGGGTGGACAGCTCGAAGAAAAGTTCCGTTTGCGTTGTTCAGTGAAAATTTCGTGTGATGTTTTATTTCTTTTTTCAAATATTATAACACTATTATCGATCTCAGTCTTGCGTTCGTCGTACAGTTTGGAACCAATTTGATAAATTCAGCGCAATTATAAACAGCAAAGTCGCCGAGTTTGAAACATTCTTCCAACTGCAACGATTTGTTTCAAATACTGAAAATAGCGCAAGAAGCAAAACATCATGCAATATGCATGCACACTCGTGTGTGTCTGTCTGATGTGCTGTCAACGATATGTGTAAAGTGATCAAAAGAAGAAATTAAAGTGTTTAAATGAACAAGAAGAGAATTTGTATAGCGCCTGGACTGACACAGGTTGGCAAGTTCTAGTGTGTCTTATTGAATATTTATAAACAACCGAACACGCCGCAGTCATCAGCAACGTTTTGCTTCTGCTCCACTTGATGGTTACGTTTGCCAAATCACTGATGCCGAGACAGTTTTGTTGCCCGGAATCATCCGCATCAGTACGATATGCTACATATTACCTGGATAACAACACCACTGTTCTGTGTGTTTCTTGTGGTATCCACGGTTGCTGATGACCCGTGCCGACGCTACAACGAATGTTTCGGGCGAACCGAACAACAGGACTTCTGTGCCGAGGCCACCAGCACCACTGATGAGCAGTGCGCGCAGCATGTGCGTTCCAATCAAAAATCACTTGCATTTTCAATGGACTGAAAGTTTTCCCACAGATCATTTTCAAAGTCTTGTGTTCAACTTGCCACCGCTCGTGGCTCCGGTGGTAGCACGTTAGACTCGTTCTGTCTGTGCGCGTTCAGAGGGATCGAGCCCCGCCGACGGGGTGTATAGGCACTGAATGATAGAGACAAACTCAATAGGCATTCTAGTCGACGAGCGGTCTATACGCTTTTCCGGGTTAGCCCTGGCGCTAAAACATCAGCAAAACAATCGCCGTTCATTCGTTTTGTCTAACATAACAACAACGGTCTAAAATTGTTATTGTTAGAAAACTTGGTTTCTTTCATTGGTCGACGCAGGAATGCCGTTCGCTGGACGTCTGTGTCGGACGGACGGAAGACGTGAACGTCTGCAAGCGGTTCGTGCCGTCGGCTGTTGCGCAACAGTGCGCCTCTGGAGGAGACACCGACTCGAGGGCAGGTAGTATGATCTTTTATTTTGGTCCCGCGACTCAATGCGCTCCTAGATACACAGGTAAACAGTTTCATGCATTGTGCAGGAATTCAAAACTGGCAAAGTGATCCGAGTCTTCTAAACAAAGCCGAGTCACTTAGGTGAATTTGAACTAGTTGCCGCATAAATATGGAAACTAGTTTCCTTGCTACGTCTGCACGCACACACATTCAGTCGCAGAATCTAGAAAAATTGATAATTAAGTTTATCAGATAATGGGCACAACACTGGCGGTCCAACGATGGGTCAGCAGACCGCGGTTGCTGTCATGAAACAAGCGTGTTTTTTCGATTTCGCACATAGACTCCGGCGAGGAGCTCTCCGCCGACGAACGACGCAAATTCGACCAGCTGGTCAGTCAGATCAACGGCACCTGGCGATCACAAAGCAGCACTGACGGCAACGACAGGGAGGAGCAGCTCGCGGTCGCGTCACGTGATCCGCACGGCGTCTGGCCGAAACATCGCATTCCGTTTGAGTTCGAGCCGAAAACGGCGACAGCAATCGCATTCGTCCGGACACGCTTGGCGTTGGCGATCGCGATCATCGAGCGTGACACGTGCCTGCGGTTCGTGCCAGCCGACGGCGGCGACCGCTACCGACTGCTGCTGAAACTCGCGTTGGATGATGTGTGTGCGTGTTCGATCGTTCGTTTGTTGAACTGGAACAGCCGAAATCGTTTTTTTCTTTGCGTTTTCGTGTGTTCTTGGCTTTTGAGTCTGCGACTCAGTGCACGCGCCATCACACATTGTTGCACGTGAGGCGGCAATTCAAAACTGGTGCAGCAGCGTCCCGTGGTGTCTTTGAGACACAACTGAGTGTGAGTCGGCTTCGGGGGGGGGGGGTTTGAATTGCCGCGTTAAGCCCGAAACTCATTAAGCACACCGTTCCACGTCTGCAAAAAGAAAAGATAGTGTGGTTCCGTGGGTGTTCGCGCACTTTTATATTCAAACTGGACGTTGAAAATCGCCAAAAAATCTGGTTCTGCAAAAACAAAAAGTGACCGGTTGAAACGATTACAAACTGTACACATTCATGCAGACGACACAGCCGCACTGCAGCGCTGCGATCGGCCGGCAGATCCCGAGTCGCCAGCCGCAAATCGTGCTGCTCGGCAGCGACTGCACGGACTCGCCGGCACTGGTCGCACGCCAACTGATGCACGTCGCCGGCTTCTTCAACGAACACCAACGGCCGGACGCACGACGCCATCTGACCGTCAACTGGCAGAATATAAAAGCCAGTGCCGTTTTTTCACGTCAATTCGTTGTACAGCAGGGGTTTTTCAAAACGTCTTACGGGTTTTTTGACACCTAAACACAAAATTTTTTCAGGTATGCGGTAAAGTTTTTTTTCAGGTGTTGAAAGATAAAACTGCTCGTCAACAGCACTGAAAAGCAGGAAATAAATTTTAGAAATCGGTCCTATTTAGGGGACTCGGACCAATTGGCCAGTTTTGAATTCGCGCGTCAAGCGTGAAAGAGTACTGTTTGCAGCGCATCGGGACGAAAATAAAAGAGCATTCATGCTTTTTTTTATTTTTTGCACTTCAGGACGGCGAGGCGCATCGGTTCAAGCCGCTGCCGCTCAGTGACGTCACGTTGCTTAATTTGCCGTACGACCGTCGATCAATCATGCATTACACGCCCAAGGTCACCCTCAGCATCCGCCTTGTTGCACTTGTACTGATCGCTGACTTAGCCTTTTTCCGTGCTGTGTGTTTTTCTGATTCAATTCAGAATTCGTGTGCTTCATTTGATTTGCTGCTCAGGATTACCAGCGCTGTCCGAATTGTCCCACGTTCAAGCCGAAATCGAATAACGATGACCACGAAGAGTTCGGCAACAGCAAGCTCAGCAAGAATGACGTCAAGAAAGTCAACGTCGTTTATTGTAAAGGCGTCAACGGTGAGTGGTAGATCAAATCAAGTGGAGCTGTTGGTCGCGAGTGGACGCCACATATTCTCAGATGTATGACTGCAGTCGAACTCTAAATTATAGGGCGATCAGCTGATTGGCTGGTGATGCACGTGTGATGCATGTTTTCTACGCAGAAGAACAAACTTCTCTCCCAATACAGTGCCTGCACAGAAAGCATGCATCACAAGTGATCAGCAACCAATCAGCTGATAGCCGATAATTTAGAGTAATTTAGAGTTCGACCTAGCGTATAGTATGTCTCTTTAAACCTGTCACTTTTTTCGCAGAACACAAAACATGCAGAACTTATAGTAAAAAGAAGAACAACGGATGTGTCGGGTTTCTTGGTTGAAAGCATGCATATACCATTCATTTGTCGCTAAATAATGTTTTCTTGCAACTCCGATGCCGTTCATTCTTCCGTCGCGCGCTTTGTACTCTGCAAAAACAGCACTGACAGGTTTCAACAAACCTACCGTATTCTGCAGTGGACTGCGAGGTGACCGAGTGGGGCGCGTGGAGCGGCTGCGCGGATCCGTGCTCCGTTCACGTGGAGACGCGTGTGCGACAAATCAAACGCAACAAGGTGAATCGCGGCAGTCAATGTCCACCGGAGGTAAGCGAACACGGCTGCGTTGACAGTAACAAGGTGGAACAATGAACTTTGACATAAGGGATCCATAAGTGAAAAAAATCACAGTATGGCCGAATAAATAAGGCAGTCCTCAACCAAGGCGGCATCAGTCGCAGACTATAGGAGTTGTCCAATCAAGAATATGCCAAGATAATTCCCGATCGTGTGTGCAAGGGAGAAAGAATGACCGGCATAAGCACGAAGAATCAATTAGTTTTGAGAAGACACGTCAAATTTGACACACAATTGGGTTTATTGCTGGACGTTTTTGTGCTTCCATTCAACATTTACTGTACAGTCGAACTCTAAATTATAGGGAATCAGAATCAGCTGATTGGTTGGGATTACGGTGATGCTTTCTGTGCAGGCATTGCTGCGGGGGTAGAGTTTGGTTTGCACAGAAAGCAGGCCCACTGTAACGCCACCAATCAGCTGGATTTCCTACAATTTATAGTTCTCGCAGGTGGAGCGTCGGTCCTGCGAAGTGCACTGCACAACGCTGCCCACTGCTCGACCGACAACGATCCCACCGCGGACACCACCGCCCGTGGTGCGACCGCAAACGGCAAACTCGTGTGCTGACATATCACGCCGGCAAGTGTCGCCCAGCTTTCATTGTGTGAATGAATGTTGTCAAGCTGAACGGTCGACTTGAATAGCAACATTTGCTCGCTTGGCAAACCTGTGTTCTCTTTTGCACTTGCCTGACAAGAAAAGTGTGTCAAATAAGCAACAACGACAACAACAACAACAACATTATCGTCGGTCACATTACACTCTGTCACTTTTTTGCCGAATGCGGAGCATTATGCGAAACTTTGAATTACAGTAGAACGAATGCATCCGGTTTGGTTGACAAGCATACACCCCATTAGTGGCTAAATACCGTATTACCACCATTAACCCCCCCCCCCACAAATAATCCCTCATGGGGGTTAATTGGAAACCTGTTTGAAACACATACCCAGCGAATTCAGTGGCTGAATGCAGTGACATTGGTGGTAATACGGTATGATTTCTTAAACCGCTTCGATCCCTGTTCTTTTCTTCTGTTGCGTGCTCGTACTCTTTAAACGTTACCGCTTTAAACAAACATACATTGTATCATAGGTATCCGTCGATCTTGGTGAAAGACGAGCAAGTTTGCGTGTTCTTAATCAACGAAACGCTGAATTGGATGGATGGATATGAACGGTGCAAACGCGACATTCGACATTCGCATGGAGCCACTGGCCGGCTGGCGTTCATCCAAACTCGCTCGAAACTTGACGTCGTTTCCGAGTTCCTGACCAAACAATACGATGGGGTTTCGTTTTGGATTATTATTTTTTTTTAAATTTTCGTAAAGTACGTTTGTTGAAACCTGTCACCTTATTCGCAGAATACAGGGCTTGCGAAAATTACAGCAAAGAAGAACGAATGTATAAGCGTTGGTTGAAATCGAGTAACCTTGTTTGTCTCCAAACCCGTTTTCTTGCAACTCCGAGTTACGTTCTCTCCTCTTCGTTCGGTGACCTCTGTGATTCGCAAAAAAGTGACTGGTTTAAACAAACACAGCGTACACACACACACAAACGGTTGCTGCCGCACATGAAAAAAAACCGCTGATTCAAATTACCCAACCTTCTAATCTGATCATTCAAATCACTCTTATTAATTTTTGATGTTCTGTACGAATACAACGCAGCTTTTCCAAATAAAATAAAATTAAAAGAAATAGAAATTGTTCATTGTAGGTTGAGTTTACTAAAACTCACTCCGATTGGCTGATTGGTCTTCGTCAAACGTCGACCTGCGTCGAGCCAGCTGGCGGGTGGAATTGGATAGAAAGCGACGGATCTATTTCGAAGTCGCCCAATCTGGAATTGCTCTGGAATGAAGGCGAACCGAACGACTTATCAGAAGATTGTGGTGGATTGTATCGACTGGCGAATGGAACGTTTCTTTTGAACGATCGAAATTGTGGAAAGTCAGTGTACCAAGAATCCTTGGTGATACGTGTCTCCACTTTGTGCACTTCACCTCAACTGCTAACATTGAAACGTGTCCCCATTCGAAAAAACCAATGAACTCAATGAACGGAAGGACAGCCACATCATATCGCTACAGTTAAACTCTAAATCATAGTCAATCAGCTGATTGGTTGGTGATCACGATGCATGCTTTTTTGTTCAGAACAAACCCCCCCCCCACAGCGCAATACCTGCACAGAAATGTTTCAGCAACCGTTACACTATTGGTACGCTGTGCGAGATCGAGCGAACGGACCAGAGCGCCGGTCAACTGCGGACGGCTGACGACGGCGGTCCTGAATGGACCGTAACGATACACGCGTGCATCAAGTACAACAACGACCGCGCCGTGATCACAAGCACGTTCGACGAGTGCAAGCGCTTGTGCGAACAGGAGACAGAGTTCCCGTGTAGGTCGGCCGAGTGGGGCACCGACAACGAGTGGTGTGCCCTCAGCCGTCTGGACAGCACCAGCGAGCTGTTCACGCAGCCGTGCTACTTCGATCCGACTGTGAAAGTGTACGCGGAGATAATCGCGCCGAAAGGTTGGTGGAACTTACAATTTCCGTCAGCACTTATAAGTCAAACCAGGCGACGCAGTTTCCGTCCGTTTGCGACACTCACGCGAACAAATTGTAGGCAGTCAGCTGATTCCGGTTGGTGATCGTATTCACGTGATGCGTGCTTTCTGTGCAGTATAGGACAGACTCCACCTCCACAGCAATACCTGCACAGACACAGCATGCATCACGTAAATGTGATCACCTATAATGATCGCCTATAATTTACAGTTCGACTGCATGTACAGTAGTAGAATGTAGCTTTTTCTGTTCTTTTCAAATAATTCAATTTTCATTGAATTCTCAATATCCGTTTCCGCTTTAAAATTATAAATTATAATTTTCAATTTAATTATAATTGCAATTTCATTATAAATTTCAACGAACACACACACACACACACACACACGCGACACAGACGAGTGGACGTCGACACGTCTGGCGTGCATCGTCGGCAACGATCAGGAAATCAAACGGGCCACCAGCCTGGAGCACTGCAAACGGCTGTGCGGCGGTCTGACGCTCGGCTACGTGTGTCATTCGATAGAGTACAATAAGGCGACCAACCAATGTGCGCTCAGTGCGCTCACCGAATCACTGGTCGGACAAGGCGACTTCCAAGCGCCGTGTGCGGAGGAGGCGCGGGATGCAGTGGAGTACGCAGAACGCTTGTTCGCAGGTTGTCGTGTCACCGCTCGTGTCGCCTGCGTGGCGCGTTAGCGTTAGCGTTAGCGTTAGCACTAGCGTTAGCGTTAGTGTTAGCGCTAGCATTAGCGTTAGCGTTAGCATTAGCATTAGCATTAGCGTTAGCGTTAGCGTTAGCATTAGCATTAGCTTTAGCGTTAGCGTTAGCATTAGCATTAGCGTTAGCGTTAGCGTTAGCTAGCGCGTTAGACTCTCATCTGTGCGCTCGGGGCATCAAGGCCCCCGCCGAAGCGTATACGTATAGGCACTTAATGACAGAGGAAACTCGATGGGCGCCCCACTCGACGGCGTTCTATGCGCTTTTCTGCGTTATCTCTCGCTAAAAACACATGCCTAGAATCACCGATCGCTCACCGTTCGTAGGTTGTCCATTCTGTAGGCGTCTGCTTGCCGGCTTATCTGGTCTGGAGCGTTGTTTTCGTATTTTGTGGTCCGTCAAAAAATTCTGTGACGGCAGTACAGTTTCCAGCGCTGTTTACCTTACGCGCGCATCATGTACATACGTGTGTAGGCTGTAACTACGTGGAAGAGTTCTGCGCGACGTTGACGAAGGAGAAGATGAGCGCTGATCGGCGGCGTTGTTGGATGGTGTTTTACGTTGATCAGGAGCAGGCGTTGACGCACGATGCAGGTCAGACGTTTTGCGCCGAAAAGGCACCCTCGTATCTGGTGGGACGCCTGGCCGTCGGCGACTCCGATGTCGCATACGCGGAGATCGACAAAGTGATCGGCAACAGTTACAGCGTGAGAAACGGACGTTGCATCTGCGGTCGAACTCTCTGAATGTTTGGCAATCAGGGTGATTTGTTGGTGATGCACGTGTGTGATACGCATGCGCATCCTGTGGAGGCGGACGCATCACACGTGATCACCTACCAACCAATCAGCTGATTGCCAATGATTTAGAGTTCAACTGTAGTTTCGTTGTTTTTTTCAAAATTGCGGTCGTCTCTGCAATAAGATAAGAGCCATCTCGCAGGAACAACTGCACCTCTTGTAGATCTATCTAGATACAATATTTTTTATGTATATTATTAAGAGTAGATGACTTTCTGCCTTCTGCCTGGTGTCCGTCGCACTGACGAGCCAGGAGACACCGCGGTATGCGTCAACCTGGCGAAACCGCAAACAGCGAACTTCATGTATTTAAATATTTTTAAAAATCTCAAACTTTTTAAGTTCAAAATTTGTAAACGCCTTCTTCAGAAAGCGTATATGTGGATTGGCTTTCGACGGGATCCGTCCGGCGGTTGGTTCTGGCAGAACGAGCAACGAACGGCCATCGCGCCAGATTCGCCTCTCTGGAAAGACGGCGAGCCGGGCGACAACAAGAACAATGGCTGCACCCAGGCGCAAGATTGCGCTTCGTTCTGGCTGAAGAACGGCGTTGTGAAGTTTGATGACGGGTATTGCCACAAAGCGTTCCCGTCGATATGCGAAGTCACCGGACTTACCGGCATGTGGTTCTTGTTTCGCACTAAGATAATACTCGGAAAGAAAAACATGGTGTGCAGTGTAATTGTAGTTTAAAAAATACAAATGGAACAATTGACTAAGGAGGTCAAATTTACGGTTTTAGCAACGGAAATCGATTATCATTGTTCGGAACTGGCAGAAGAATCCGTTGTTCGTGACGGCATATGTTATGTTTTTGTGGCGGAAAAACACACGTTCGATGCGGCGAATAGAAATTGCGCCAAACTCAGTCAATTCGGATCGGGACAGCTCGCAGTTCTTGTCGTCGAACGACTGTTCCATGCGGTGAAACGATTCATTGAGCTGACCGTTCGCCGCAAATTCCCAGTTGGTAACATGAACAAATAATCGACGTTCAGGTTCTTCGATTTCAGTAAAGCAGTTTTTTTTTAATTTAAGATTTAAAAATCATTCAGTCGCACCAAGAATTGAGAAATATGTACGTTTTTTTAAATTCAATCTCTATTATTTTGTTGATTAGTTTTTCACCGTGAGCTTATTTCAGTTTTTCAAAATAATTTACAACTGATGATCAACAAATTGTCCGTTGCAGACGGGAGCTGAAGTGGTATTTTGGGTTGGCGCCAGTCAGACGTCAGTTGACGACGAGCCAGCCGGCAATTGGCGGTGGTTGAGTCAAGAGCCGGTTTCAGCGAACTATTGGCGCGATAATCCGCCAAACAATGGCGGCGCGGACTGCAGCGGCAGACGTGACCAGTGCGGCATGGCACTTTTGGACAAGGACACCAAAGAAATTATGAAGTTGACCAGTCGACCGTGCGACCAGAAGAAAGGCGTCGTTTGCGAGTTCTTTGAACGAGGTAAAAAAGACGTGACACGTGAAAGAGTTTTTACGTTCTGCGACTGAATGCGTTTCAGTGAAACGAAACCAGTTTCAATTCTTTTGTGGCAATTCATAATCGCTTAAATGACTCTACTTAAAGAGACTCGGGTCACTTTTACTTGTCAATTTTGAATTCCGGCGCCATGCAAAAAAACTGTTCACCTGTCTATGCGCGTATTGAGTCTCGAAACCAAAATGAGAGATCACAGATAAGGTTCAGATGAATAACGGGCAGTCAATCGGGGTGACAAGTAGACGATTTCGCTCACATACGAAAACTGGAAAAACCGGAGAAAAAAGAAAGTGACCCGCCGCGAGCTGCAATGTAACTCATGCATAATTCATAGCTAAAGCAAAATCAGTGAGATTCAGTGGTAGCCGAAATGACATGCCGCAGGCGCAGGTGCACGGCGGCGCTCCACTTGACGGCGTTCAGTCCGCTTTTCTGGGTCAGCCGACGTCGCTAAAAACATCGCCCAAAACCTAGGCAGTCATTCTGCGCAGACGTATCGTTGGCTCTGTCATTCTGCGTCTGCTTTCGGTCGGGAGCGTTGTTTTCACGCTGGTATTTTTGTGGTCCGTCAAGAAAAACCCGTGACGGCACACCACACCGTCGCACACGGATATTATGCGCACACAACACAGGCCGTGCGGAGTGCCACGCGATCAACTCGCGCTATCCGTCCGCACGCATCGGCGGCGTCTGCGTGTTCGCGATTCGACGGCGTCTGACGTGGCCGGACGCGCAGGCGATGTGCGCCCGTGACTTCAACTACCAGCATCGACGTCGCGAGGTCGGCCGACTCGCGTACGTGCAGAGCGACCAGAAACTGTCCGACATCCACAAGCTGCTTGTCGCCGCGTTTGGACCGGTGCTGCTTTTGGTTTTTTTCTCGTATTATTGTGGTATTCAATGGTTAACATAGCCAAAGAAACTGCAACACCACAACATTGAACACTTGATATGTAAAGTATATTCGGTTGAAACGTGTCAACTATTGTGGATTTATACAAACGTGTCCGGACTAAAATGACGTCATTTGCTTTAAAAACGCCCGTTTGTCAAAGTACAGGCACTAAAAATGTCAGTTTGGTGTGACTGATTCGACATTCACCATTTGTTTACGGGAAGAAATCGGCTAAACGGAACTCTGGTTTGCTGTGAACGGCAAGCGCATGTTTGGCGGCACATTACGTCATTTCAGTGGGACACGTTTGAAAAAATATGTCATAGTTTTCGCAAAACACAGACCACACACGAAAAACTGAATTGCAAAAGAATGAACAGGGTGTTGTTTTGGGTCATCGGGTTTTGTTGTAATCAAAATCGCTTTCAAGCGTTTGAGTAACGACATATAATAATAATGAAACCGCCAAAAATACATGTACACTTGTGCACTTTTCGTCACACAGTTGACCGAAGTGGAAGCGGAGGACACAGACGAACCGCAGTGGCATATCGGCATGCGACGAAGCGAGGGTGTGAAGAACGTGAGACAAGGCTGGAACTGGGTGCTGGCGAACGGCCAGCCACTGCAGGCGGTCAACGTCGACTCAGTCCCGTGGAATCCGGGCGAACCGAACGGCCTTCACGAGGCGTGCGGCAGTTTGCTGGCCTACGGCAACCCGACGACTCTTGGCATCAACGATCGTCCGTGCGACGCCGTTGCGTTCATTCATGGACTGCTGTGTGAAATTGATGTTTGACACGAACACAGTCGATGCTGCATGTACAGTGTTAACGCGCTGTTTTGCGTCCGAACGTGTCCGAATTGTGAATAGTAGTGAATTTTGTGAAAATGCCACAATTTGTATATAATTTTGTACGTGAAATGAAATTCTTGCCTTTCATCCGTCAGATGCGCTCAGTTTTGTTGCGGTGCGCGCACCCGTGAAGGTTACGGGTTACATTTTCCCTATCTGTGCGTGCAAATGCATATTGATTGATTGATTTTATTACGCTCTCAGAATTCCAGTTTTCTTTGAAAGCAAATCAAAACAAAGCAATTGTATGATCCAATAGCCTAACAAAACGCCTCAAAGTCAAAACAACAGAATGCCTCAAAGTAAGTGGAATCAGAAAGGAAATGACATGAAAATGTCCGGTTTTTAAGTGAACTGTCAACACAACTGAGGAAAAAAGTCAACCGAAACAAACACTCAAACACTACAACACAGTCAAGACACGACACTACAAAACATAACAAAACAAAACAAAACAAAACAAAACAATCCGACTCCGACAGTCAGACTGAAACTGAAACTGCTGATTGAAAAAAACTAAGACAAATAAATCTGGTTGGTAAATTACGAGTTCGTCGAATCGCTGGTTTACGAAAAACCACATCGCATGAAGTTCATAGCTGTCGCAGCACACGTACACAAAGCGAATCACTGACGGGCACGAGCACACAAATGAAGCAAAATCAAGTAAGCGGCTGTCACAATCTCGACCGTTTGGGGCAAGTTGTCTGGAACTATCGAGATGGAAAATTAGATACTATAGACCTAATTTTGTGATTGAAGATGTTGACGAGAAAGGTTGGCAGGAGAATTTGTAATTTACATTGAAAGTTCGTGAGAAGCGAGAAGCTTTTGGACAGACAGGGTCAAGCCGGCGGAACTCCAATACAAAAAAAAAATTAAAATGAATTGATTTGAGACTGAGATTGGCGCGAATGAAAGACGCATCCCTTTAAAGTAGGAAGCGGACTCTCCTGTACATTTATATCAAAATTGTCGAGAATTTTGTTTCAGCGAATTTCAGCACAAGTTCCCGGTCTCTCAGCAACAGAGATTTCCTGAAAGTAGTGACTGAAGTGGAGGCAACCGTAGCTTGACTCAATGAATTCCAGAGAACAACAGTTCTCGTTCCCCAGAAATTTTTGCGGATGGACGTATTTACCATCGGAACCTTCAACCTAAGAGAGTGACCCCTGGTGCCAATTTCTCCTTCGTGAACCTGAAAAAACTCCACAGACTCGGGGATATGGCATTTATGTGTGAGAATCTTGTAAACTAAAATTAAATCTGAAATTATGCGCTGGACGAAAAGCGGCAGAAGCTGGAGGTCGTCCATTCTTTTCTGGTAACTATCACCTGAATCAACTCCTTGAACGTATTTGGTGAAACTTCGTTGAACGGATTCTACTCTTCTGCAGTCCCCTATCAACGACGGCGACCAGACGCTGGGGCAAAAAGTTAATCTTGGAACAATCACCGTTTTGAACAGTTTCAGCTGAAGATTTTGGGTTTTTACTCTGAGACATCTAGACATCAACCCACAACCACTTCTTGATTTAGCTACAACCCTTGTAATGTGTTCTTTAAAAGTTGGGGCACGTTAAAACTGGTGAAGTGAAACGTGTCGAACATTTTGGTGTTGAACAACAATCAAATTTGATACGCCGTGTATCACAAATTATTTGCTGTATCACAAATTATTTGCTCTGTTTCAGTTGATTTTTTGTGTTTCGTTTAAATTTGCTGTTGCTCAGTTGTTGATGTGGATTTCAAACCTGAAACATTGCTTTTGCAACTGCGATGTTGCGCAGGGGAGACATGCGCAAGGCCAAAACTAGACAACCACTGCAGCTGGCATGATTTAACAAACGGGTGTATGTTTCACCGGAAAGCTTTTGCACAAAAAGATCATAACGTTATTGCAGAAAAAACCGGTGTGTGAGACAAACATGAACGACATCCAAAGTTCGTCGTGCGATTTGCTGGCGGCTTCGTCCAAAACAGTGATCGTGCTTGACCACAGTCCGCATTTTGCATCGTCAAGCCAAGTGGTTGGTTGATTTTCGGTTTCAGTTGAGCCAACCAGTCTCGGTGCACCCAAGAAAACGGTGAGCAACCCCAAAGCGGTGAAGCAGCTGCGTGCGTGCTGAAGCTGTGCTGTGCATGTGTAAGTCGTGAGTGTTGAGTGTGATTGACACAACCGTTTGGTCCATGAAGTTCAAGAGCACCGTTTTTTAAAATTAAATATGGCGCACTGATTGGCTATTTGACTGCATGACCGCTTTGGACTTGGGCCAGCCGTCTAGCAACGATAAAATTTTCAACAATCAGTTCACCTCGGAAAGCATTCAATTTCATGGAGTGAACGTTGTGTGGTCGTCGTCATTGCGTAGCGTATAACTGGGAAGTTTTGTGACTTGTCTGTTCGGATGAATAAAACTGAGAATTGCGAATTGATGAGACGAATCACATGACAGACGGTGGAACTGAGCGCAGCGGCCGGCGCGGCAGCGTCCAGCAAGACGAGTCTGACGAAGAGCCTGTGGACGTGCTGCGTCGAGGCGGCACTCGAGTACGCCCGCTGCGTCGCCGACCTGTTTCCGCCGTTCGGTTCGTCAAAGCAGGCCGTTTCTTCTGTTTGTTGCTGTAGTTTTTGCAATGTTTTATCAGTAAATGAAGAGTGAAGACCGAATAACCGCCAATTTATCGGCTGCATCTATGTGCCCAGGGTTGCTGGTCTGCGAACTGGATTTCCTTGATCCTTGAGTATATGCCTGACACTTGCATTGTGTCGAATGAAATCAATCAACCGACCACACCGCAAAACAAACGCAACGTTAGTTTGTGATGACTGGAAAAATTTTGCCGCAAACTGAAACGCATCATTTCAGGCTGCGATCGTGCGCGAACGATCCGCTTTGTGCTGAGCGATTTCGTTGGTCGACACGTGATAAACGCGTGGCCAAAGTTTTACTCGCAAGAGACGGTTCGATTCGCCCATTGTTTGATTTTGATTGTGTTGATTCGTGATGAGTCAAATAATGCTGGGCAGGCGCGAGCATTGCTGACAGATTGACTGACATCACTCGAAACTGAGCTTGCGCATTCTGTTCGGTTTTACTTGAGATTTTTTAAAATTTGTTTTTTCTTTTCGTTCAGCAGAATGGTTATGTGCAGTTGAACTCTAAACTACAGGCAATCAGCTGATTGGTTGGTTGGTTGGTGATGCAAGTGATGCATGCTTTCTGTGCAGGACGACAGACTCCGCCAGCCACCACAGCAATGCCTGCACAAAAGGCATGCGTCACCACATGGTGATCACCAGCCAACCAATCAGCGGATTGCCCATAATATTCAGTTCGACTGTACGTTCTATTGCAGATGCTGGACGCGCTGACGGCCTATGGTGCACCGGACGCCGATGGCGACCAGGATTCGTGCACCATTATCAATGGCATTTCATTGGCCGTGGAGGCACTCACCGAGGCAACCGACACGGAGGTCTGTCTGATTGCTCTGAATGATTCTGAAACAGCGCACTGGTCAGAGTGATAACTGCAGATACAGCCATATTCGTATGCAATTAGCTGATTGGTTGGTGATCACGCGCTGCATGCTTTCTGTGTGCGGCGATCACTGTGTGTGGCGGTGGAGTCAGGCCTGCATAAAATGCATGCATCGCGTGGGTGCATCCCCAACCAACCAATCAGCTAACTTCATATGATGCACAAATAGACTGTATTCAGATAAATTAAATTGTTTCTGCAAAAAACCAGAATCAGGATCTCAGCCAAAAAAGTAGTTGATGTTTCTCTTCTCTGTGTGTCAGAAACAACAAAACAAAGCGAACAGCGCCGTCAACGCAGCGGATGCGGAGCGCCTCTCGCACGGTCGTGTGTTGTTGTTCTGCAGCGTACGCGACGACGACGGCGTCAGAGAGATCGAGGAGCATTTGGTGGAGCAGATCGAGCTGCGCAACAGCTGGGTGAAACACCAGGACGCCAATTATGTGGCGTTGCACTCCGTCGAGCTCTGTGTCGTCGACGTGCGACCGGCGGTCAGTGCAATTCGGTGGCTTTTGTTCGTTTACTGCTGTTAAA
This sequence comes from Theristus sp. LFF4_11, assembly GCA_030248135.1. NCBI lineage: Eukaryota > Metazoa > Nematoda > Chromadorea > Monhysterida > Xyalidae > Theristus > Theristus sp. LFF4_11. The sequence goes on from JASANC010004845.1 coordinate 50,854, forward strand.
CATGATATACAGTCCAACTCTAAACTATAGGCAGGACAGACTCCGCCCTCCCCCCTTCCTCACAACAATGCGTGCACAGAAAGCATGCTAAACGTGATCGCCAGCCAATCAGCTGATTGCCTAGAATTTTAGAGTTCGACACGTGGACAGAAACGCCTTGGTAAAACACACATAGAGCACACAAAACACTGTGATATCGGATAATTTCACCGAAAAACAACTAAATAATCTACAGTCTAGCTCTAAACATATCTAACTAAACTATCATAGATGATTGGTTGATGCATGCATATTGCTGTAGAGGCGGAGTGTTTGGTTTGCATAGGATCCATGCATCACGTGATTACCAACCAACCAACCAATCAGCTAGTTGGACATGTTCTTGAGTTCGACTGTATTCTGAAGAAGGCGTTGTTTGCTGAGTTGCTCTTCTCGTCTCTCATCAGAAACCCTGGTGGCCTGGTCTTAGCGCATTAGACTCTTGTCTGTACGTTCGAGAAATCGAGCTCCGCCGAAGGGTGTGTAGGCACTTAATGACATAGACAAACTCGATGGGCGCCCCACTCGACGGCGTGTTCTGTACGCTTGTCCTGGTTATCCCTGGCTAAAAAACATATCGCCTAAAACTCCGCAACAACCAACAGAAAACTGCGAGCGGCTACTCGATCGATCGTCGGCGTTACCGAGCGTCGGCGAACGTGCAGACGGAGGTGCACTCGTGTGCCGCTGGCGCGCAGCTGGTGATGCTCGTGCACGCGCTGCTCATGCAGCACTTCGATCTCGCGTCGACCACCGTCACCGGCATCCCCATGAAGGTGCACCGTGCAGTCGGAACTCGTAATTTGTAGACGGTCAGCTGATTGGGCGTGCTGGACGAACTCCGCCCCCACAGCAATGCCTACACAGAACGCATGCGTCACGCGATCACCAGCCAGCCAATCAGCTGATTGCCTAGAATTTACAGGTCGAATGCATGCGGGTCGTGTTGTTTTATTTTTTATTTTTTTTCTGCCGTGTTCATTGTTTCTCCCGCAGGACAGCACCACAGCAGATCATTGTTATTCACTAGCAGTTGACCCGTGCCTACGGCCCGGGTAAGAAATGTTTGCGATTTTGTTAACAGCAAGGTGCACCCGCGGATTTATCGACATTTATTTGCTTCTGTTTTCCTCGAACTGGAAATGTGTTGATTTTTTAACCAAAGCTTTCATGCGTTTAAATTCGTTGATACCGTTTATTGTTTGGAGCAAGCGTTGCACTTTTATTTTTATCTCGAGAACCCTTTCGATTTTTAAAAGTACTTTTCAAACGCTTCAAATGTTTGTTTTCAAGCTTTTCGATTCGGTGTCAATTCTATGTCAAAAATAATTTTTTATGACACTGTTTCGCTGATTTTGCAATTGTTGAGAATTTTTTTTCTGAACTAATTGAATTTGCTGCTCCCGTTTGTTCTCGGTTAGTTAAGTTAAACTCTGTTAAACGCAAGTCGTTCCCGTTAGATTTTTTCTGGTTGACTGAAATTGTTCAAACGTGACTTGATTGTTTGACAATTTCATTTTTCAAGGTCGCTAAGTTTGACCCAAAGAGGCCCGTTTATCATGCGGATGCGCGAGCGAGCGTAGCGAGCGGAGAGCGCATCACGCATAATATGAGCCGTTATCCCCTCGCGCGCTTTTTTCAAATTTGCTCGCTGCGTCCCGCGAGCATAGTATAAGCCACAAACTTGGTTCCGTGCACACGAAACGAACACCCAAAGTTGTGCTTGGAGCCGTGAAAAAATTTTTATCCGACTACTTTTCATACGCTGTAGACACGAAAAACCTATTCTGAAATTTATGTTACTTATTTTCCTTGGTATTTTTTTTTTCTGGTATGTAATCAACATGTGTTCGCCCTTTCAATTTTTACCTGCGACACTTTCGCAGTCGAACAAAAATGTTCCCTGGGGTAATTCCACCCGGAGATTTTGAAAATTGGGTTGATTTTTTACCCAGACCCTGTTTTTGGGTAAAAAATTGGGCATTTTTAATTGGTGGGAGGGTTTTCACCTGGTTTTAAGTGTTCGCCCTTTCAATTTTTAGCTGGGACACTTTCACAGTTGAACAAAATTGTTTCCTAAGGTAATTTCATCCGTAGATTCTGAAAATTTAGTTTATTTTTTTGCCCGGGCATTTTTTGGGGTCAAAATTGTGCATTTTTTAAAGTTGGTAGCATTTTGACTGGGTATCAGTTTTTCACTCTTACAAATTTTGTCTGAGCTACGAAAAATAGGAGAAATGTTTAGTCCGTAGGAATTCAATGCGCTGATCACGGATTTTGGGTTAGTTTTCTTACGTGAGCAACTCTAGATGCTGAATCGTGACGATATCGGGCGAATCGGCCGTGGAAGTTGGCGAAATCGGTCCAGGAACGAAAAACAAGAAAAGGGTATTTTCCAGGGTAATTCAATGCGCTGAACACGAATTTTGGGTTAGTTTTCTTACGTGAGCAACTCTAGATGCTGAATCGTGACGATTTCGGGCGAATCGGCCGTGGAAGTTGGCGAAATAGGTCCAGAAACGAAAAACAAGAAAAGGTTGTTTTCCGGGGTAATTCAATGCGCTGATCACGAATTTTGGGTTAGTTTTCTTATGTGAGCAACTCTAGATGCTGAATCGTGACGATTTCGGGCGAATCGGCCGTGGAAGTTGGCGAAATCGGTCCAGAAGCAAAAAAAATCCCACAAGAAAAGGGTGTTTTCCAGAGTAATTCAATGCACTGATCCCGGATTTCGGGTTAGTTTTTTATGTGAGCAACTCTAGATACTGAATCGTGACGATTTCGGGCGAATCGGCCGTGGAAGTTGGCGAAATCGGTCCAGAAACGAAAAAGAAGAAAAGGGTGTTTTCCAGGGTAATTCAATGCGCTGATCACGAATTTTGGGTTAGTTTTCTTACGTGAGCAACTCTAGATGCTGAATCGTGACGATTTCGGGCGAATCGGCCGTGGAAGTTGGCGAAATCGGTCCAGGAACGAAAAACAAGAAAAGGGTGTTTTCCAGGGTAACTCAATGCGCTGATCACGAATTTTGGGTTAGTTTTCTTACGTGAGCAACTCTAGCTGCTGAATCGTGTCGATTTCGGGCGAATCGGCCGTGGAAGTTGGCGAAATCGGTCCAGGAACGAAAAACAAGAAAAGGGTGTTATCCAGGGTAATTCAATGCGCTGATCACGGATTTTCGGTTAGGTTTCTTATGTGAACAACTCTAGATACTAAATCGTGACGATTTCGGGCGAATCGGCCGTGGAAATTGGCGAAATCGGTCCAGAAACGAAAAACCAGAAAAGGGTGTTTTTCAGGGTAATTCAATGCACTGATCCCCGATTTTGGGTTAGTTTCTTATGTGAGCAACTCTAGATACTGAATCGTGACGATTTCGGGCGAATCGGCCGTGGAAGTTGGCGAAATCGGTCCCAAAACGAAAAACAAGAAAAGTGTGTTTCCCAGGGTAATTCAATGCGCTGATCACGGATTTTGGGTTAGTTTTTTATGTGAGCAACTCTAGATACTGAATCGTGACGATTTCGGGCGAACCGCCGTGGAAATTAGCGAAATCGGTCCAAATACAAAAAACTGTGTTGTCCATGGTAATTCATTGCGCCGATCACGGCTTTTGGGTCAGTTTTCTTATGTGAGCAATTCTAGATACTGAATCGTGACGATGTCGGGCAAATCGGCCGTAGAAATAGCATAGGCGAAATCGGCCCAAAAAACGAAAAATGAAAACCCTGAGGTATCCGGGGTTTAGAAGAATGTGTGACCAACGAGATGTGAATTTGGTTCGACCTTCGGGACTTATTTAAAAGTCAGAATATTATCTAAAAATGCGGGAGACGCATATAAAAGGAGGAATATGGCTTTGTGTAAGTAGTGAGAGACTTGGCTCGACAACTCTTTTCAAGTCTCTGATGTGGTACACACGGATACAAGTACATAAAAGCCATATTTTTGCGCCGTTTATTCACTATTTCGGTTGCACATGTACTTTGTAGACAATTAAAACTTCAACATTTGCGGTATTTCGGGCATTTAGCGACCACTAAAACCACTAAAATAACGATCAGACTTCAGATCGCTGATACTGGTTTGCCCAGAACAAAGTGTATCGCAGAGGCATTAGGGAACGCCAGGTCTCCTTTTGTGGCAAAGGCAACGACTCACGGGACAGACAGTTTTGCCACTTGAGTTTGGTAAAAAGGCTGAAAATCAACGGAAGACAACACCTTTTTGTCACTGGTGCTGGTGTGTACACAGCGATGCGTACGTTAGCAACGATAAAACCACATGAAACAATGTTTTGCAGTCTCTGATTTTTCTGTTTTTGCACAGAATTTACAGATTGTTGATTTACAGAAGTTCTGCACAGAATTTGCACAGAATTTCGCACATGATGTGATTTCGAACTAAACTGGAAAGGACAGTGAAAAGTAATTTTAAAACTGTTTTACACTTTTCAGTAAAACAAACGCGGCGCAAAAATATAGCTTTTATGTACTTGTATCCGTGTGTACCACATCAGAGACTTGAAAAGAGTTGTCGAGCCAAGTCTCTCACTACTTACACAAAGCCATATTCCTCCTTTTATATGCGTCTCCCGCATTTTTAGATAATTTTTTTTTTTTTTTTTTTTTTTTTTTGTTTTTCGAAGGTCTCTCTTTTCACACTGACATAGTGACGGTAAAAAAAACCAGTTTTTATATTTTGCCATAGAAACCGTTTCATTTCCCATGCCAATCGGACGCAAACAGACGCGAATCATGCTAGCCGAACAATCTTATGCAACCATTTTTCCAACCAGGAAGAGACGAACACGGGACAATCAACGAACTACGACGTTGAGCTGTTGCACGAACGCATGGCGCACATCAATCTGACGCACAGCGGACTGCTGCCGAACAGCTGCACCGACCCGGAGCAGCACTTTGTCAACACGGCCGCGCATTCCAACTACAGGTGTGTGCTGCCAGGCCAGTTCATGCTGACGTACGTCAACCGCACGTGGCATACAACATCACGAGACCTGACGTGCCGTACATACACACATCTTGACGGTAGTGTGCACAGGACCTGACGTCACGTGACGTGACGTGCCGTATGCGCATACGTCAGTCAGTATGGACGGGCGTTCAGCCGTAACAGGTGCGACGGACGGTGTTGGGTGGAATATGGCTGGTTCCGTACAAGCTCGCTTTCCACGAGCAAACAAACTTGAATGATGAACTGTAGCAGCAGCGTTGGGTTATTTCACAGTTGAAAGTTTCAACAATTCAGCGGATTTTCGTTTCAACTCCTATGCAGGACGGTCAGTCTGTGTTGGTGCACGCCGAACGCCAAAATGCAGGACGTGTCACGCTGGCCGCCGACATGCGCGGTGCGTTCAGCTTCTGTTCTGTTCTGTTTCATTCACCGCTCGTGGCCTGCGTGGTAGCGTGTTAGACTCTTGTGTCTGTGCGTTCGGGGGATCGAGCCCCGCTGAGACTGAATGACAGAGAAAACGCGACAGGCTCCCAACTCGAAGGGCGTTCTGTACGCATTTCTGGGTTAGCCATGGCTAAAAAACATCGCCTAAAATCACCGTTCGTTCGCTCGTTCGCACACCGCAGCAAGCAGCACAGCCGCAAAAGTGCAATACAGTCGGAAGTGTACATCTGCGATCTGATAATTGATTGGCTGATCTTTCGAGTGGCGCTCATCATCGCTAACTGATTGGTTCAACCAGTTCAGCTCCATGCAGCCCACCATAACTTGCCACTTCGATATTCACGTTACCCGTTTTGGAAACAACGTAATATCGTGCCGAGACCAAACACAGCACAGCCGAACTGTAAATTATAGGCAATCAGCTGATTGGTTGATGATTACGTAATGCTTGCTTATCGTGTACAGGCATCGCCGTGAGAGGCGGAGTCTGTTCTGCTCAGAAAGCATGCATCACGTGCATCACCAGCCAATCAGCTGATTACCTATAATTTAGAGGTTTGACTGTAGATGCCGAATTAAGTCGGCACCCAGACCTAGTTCTGGCATTTCGTTTCATTTCCATTTCATTTCCATTTCATTTCATTTCATTTCATTTCATTCGTTGTGCCACCGCAGACATTCCGCGTCAGTCCGGCGTCCGTCAACAGTCGTCCGTCCGCCTGTTTGACGTCGTTCCTATTGGGCGGCCGCAACGTGATGCTGGAAGTGTCGGCGACGCTACGCAAACAAGTGCACCTGATTCAGGCGAACTTCAACAATAAACTGATCAGTCACATGCTGACGTGTCACGCCGGCGTCATATTCATACACGCGTTCACGTTCGGACAATGTGCGTTTCACGTGTGTACAGTCGTAGCTCTATAACATATCCAACTAGCTGATTGGTTGGTTGATGCATGCATTCTGTGCATGCATTGCCGTGGAGGCGGAGTGCTTGGTTTGCACCGGCATGCATGCGCGTCACTTGCAATTGCGATCACCAATAACAAATCAGCCAGTTGGATATCACATGTTCATCGAGTTCGACTATATCAATTTTTTCAAGTTCTGCGACTGAATTCGTGTGCAGACGTGGAAACTCGGATCACTTTCCAATTTTGAATACCCGCGTCATGCATGAAACTGTTTACCTATCTATGCGCGCATTGAGTTGCAGGACCAAAATAAAAGATCATACTTCTAAGCGTTCACAAAACTTTCTGAAACTGTTGCCACCTTGATTTCGCCTCTGCACACAGCGGCCGCCGACGACCCGCCGGCGATCTCCGACTGTCCGGGCGGCCGAGTGTTCGACTATCGAATGCAGCATTTCGGCCAGCTGATGCACGAGACGCTGCTGCAGCCGGCCGATGCGACTGCGACGACGGAGACGACGGCGACTCTGGTGAACGCACGACAGCGCACGCTCGCTGCGTTGGACAGACTGACCGGCCACTGGCCGATGGTGTTCAGCGAGACGGTCGTGTTCAATTTGATACAGGTATCATGGGGCTGGTTCGCGTTGACGTGCGCGTATACGGTGTTTTAGCAGGTCTCGCGTTTTGCAGATTCTATGGCGACGTGCCTTTGACGTGCGTATGCATGCGTCAATGTGCGCTAGCCTTAAAAACGACATACTAATGCTGACCGGCATACGGATGAAACCGGGCGAAACGGCAGCGGCGATTACAAAATCGCGTTCTGCATAATGTCTCATTATAATGCACGCGCCGGTTTTCGTCTGACCACACTCCACACGGCACAAGAATCAACTCTGTGTTTATCTCTCGGTTGATCACAATGAAAAAAAACTGCTCGCAGATGTTTCTGCATGCATATCCACTTTCGATGTTAGATCAAAACTCGTGCATTGGAATTGCATGGCGTTTGCAGCGTTTCGAGCCGCTGGTATCGATCGTGAAAAAGGCAGAGCTGACCGATGCGGACGTGGACGTGTGTCGTAACGTGGTGCTGCAGTTGATCACGGCGCAGTCGCAGAAGCACCCGCTCTGCAGTGCGGGAAACTCGTGCGCAAAACTGAAAGGCGTCCGAAATCGGTCGGTTGTAGTCGTAAAAGCGGCATTCTTGCGACAGTGTTTAGTGACGCGTGAGGCAGGCGTGACTGTGTTGAAACATAGCTACGCGGTTACCAAATCTGCTTCATGAATGACTCTTCAACTGCGACATGACTTCTAATAAAGTCCTTGTCATAATAACACAGTAATAATGATGCACAAACGAGTTACGAGCGAAATCACGCACTCGAAACGGGAGCGCACCTAACAGTGGCGTCGTGTGTGTTCATTGGTGCACGTGCAACATTAAGGCCCGTTTACACCTGGACCAGACGTATGCAGACGTACGTCGACGCACGTCAGGTATGAACGGCGGTATGCAATAAGACGGCACCTAAAGTGACGTGACGTGACGAACTGTATGCGCATACGTGAGGTACACATAAACGGGCCTTTATTGCGTCACAGGAGAGTGCATTGTCTCCGACTGCAGAAATGTCACCAGCGTTTTGCCGTTATTTCAGAGACGATCAGTATCGGCTGGCGTTCACCGAACTAGAAGCGTACCTGCGCAACTACAGCGGCCGCTCGCCGCAGCACCACAGCGTTCTCAACTGTCTACTGAACTGCCTCGGCATGGACAAGGAGAAGTTCGTTGCACAGAGCGAGCTGCTCGCGAGCGTGGTCGATTCGGAGTGCGTTCAGCATGAGTTGCTTGATCGGTCGCATGTTTGAGGATATTTTTTATGTTGATGTGGTTCTTCGGCAGTTCTGCCTGGTGTCCGTCGCACTGAGGAGCCAGGAGGCACCGCGGTATGCGTCTACCTGGCGAAACCGCAAACAGCCAAATTTTCTATGTTGACACGTTTGGTTTTGTCGTCATTTCCCAGCAGCACGAAGAAACCGCTGGCCAGCACCGGTCAAAAGCGTAAAAGCAGCAAAGTGCACGAGCAAATCGCAGGCGCTGTCAACTCGGCGAAGAGCATCCGCCTGAAGCCGAATGGTAGTGGACTGCAGATTCTTTTCTCTTCGCTTGCACGCTTATTAAGGCCAGTGCACACTGACTTATGCTGACGGCACGTCTCTAGGAACGGCGCCAATAACACGAGACGTGACGTTACGTCGATACGTTAATGTGAACGGGCCTTAACAAATGATACAATCCGCTCACAATTCGAAAAAAAGTGCAGCCACTCAGCAAGTTGCGTACAAAGTGGATGACGGTTTTTGTGTTTTCAGAGACGATCAGTGTGCGTCAGTTGTTCCTCGACAAATACAACGAACGATGGGCGAACTGGACGGACTTCCACGGGCGCGCAAACGCCACGTCGAATCCAGTGGAGCTCTACGCGTTTTTGAATAATGAACAGAGCGAACAACAACAACAACAACAACAACAACAACAACAGTGATTGGTGTGAACGATCGGTGGATACAGTACTGTGCGGCCAAAATTTACTGTACTTTCACAGCTTTTTTCTTTATTCACTCAATTTGCAGACCTTGTTTGTGCCAAAATGTGATAAATCAATTGCGTGATCGTTTGTTTCGGCGTCGGTGACTTTTGTGTTTCACAATCGCGCCAAACGGCCTCGTGGTCAGCATCGTCATTTGCTCACGGCGTCCAAAACTGAAATTCTAGATACTGATTGTTGGCTTATTGAATGCAGCAGTGTGACCTGCCTCATGATGACGCAGCTCAAATTATCACCGTACGGTTGAAAGTTGAAAAGGAAACTTTTTTATCATGGGAACACCATCCACAAACCGCAACAGCATGCTTTTTGCACCCGACAGATTAGATTCTAACAACTGTACCTTTCAACTCGTCACTCTTCAGGAACATACGAGCGGTCTCGTAGCGGGCGACCTTGTTCAGCGCTTGAAACTGCCGCTTCACTTCTTCGTTTGTCAGTAGTGTTTCGTCGGTTTGCAGGGCACGCGTCAGATCGGCCAACATTTCGGCGTCCAAGTTTTCGCCAAACACTTTCGTCATTTGTTTTGTTGGAATGGCCTGAATAACGATCGAACTTCGTAATCAGATCAGATAACTTCTTCATTGAAACCAGTGATTGGTCGCACCAATGATCAGCAGCCAATCAGCGTGCTCTCCTCCATTGCATGAATTGCCATGGTAAACAGACGCTGGAGAACAGCAGCAGTTGCAAGTTTGCAATAGCAAGATGAAGAAAATCAAAACAACCATGAAATATCGCAGCAGGTCCATTGGTGTGCCGGTGTTTCGTAGTGCTGTCCAATCAGCGTACAGCTGGTAGGCGTTGCGTGCAACTGGCTGGGTCGGCGGAGAAAGTCTGGTTGGCGACTGTGATGATGGCTATAGGAAAACAAACTGCAAATGTCCAGTGATTCGAGAGACACGTTGCGAGTGTTCGCGAAAAAAAACGAACGCACAGAAGTTTGACACACCGAGATTACATTGGACTGCAGATTATTGATTTCTTCCACTGGGATTCGAGTTAACGGTGCTGAGCACTGAGCAGCTTCGCCAGTCGGGTGGAGTTTTTCGGCCGACTGAAAGCGCAACTTTGTGGTACTGCATAACTCGGACGTAAAGTACGTTTGTTAAAACCTGTCACATGGTTCGCAGAATACAGAGCACGTGAAACTTTGGATTACCGTACGAACGAATGTATCGGGTTACGTTGACTGAACGCCCCATTGGTTGCTGGAAATTATTTTGTTGCAACTCCGATACCGCTTTTTCTTCTTTCGCGAGCTCTGTACTCCACGACAAAAAGTGACAGCTTTAACCAACCATACCATACTGACAAGGTGCTTACTTTATCGATCGACTGGTCATCGAAATGCGCGACTGAAGTTTCGGTGATTTTCATCCGCCGCAGCAATTCTGCACCGCCACGTTCGTCGGCCGTTGAGCAAGTGGGGTGAATTTCATAATCGCCGCCACTGAATTGTATCTGTGATCATTGAAGCAAGTCAAATTTTGGTTACTCTGGAAAAAAATTAATTGAAAAAACAACAACAACAACAACACGAAACCCGATGTTTCGTGACGGCAGTCAAGCCAGCGCGCGCATCCGCGTTCATTGGCTCGAACAATAGCACCGTTTTATAGTCGGTCTCCGCTTCGTCCAGTCTGCAAATGGCCGGTTTCGTTGAGAAAGAAACACCATCGATATTTTTAATATCACTCGGAAACGTTCACTATTCGTTTCGTTAATCAAATTTAATCGTTCCATTGTTTCTTGCCTACTCATGGTGTCTTACACTTCTCTGGTATTATGCCGTGCACTGTAGAATAAAACTGACGGACTGACTGACCACTTTTTTCGTCCCACAGAGACACTCAGAAAACATAAAAAACTGAATTTGAAAAAAATTACCTCTCGAGCTGGACAAGCGCCGTCGCTCGCCGGTAGTACGCCTTGACGCAGGTGACGTCCAATCGTATGGCAGCACTGCAGTCCTCAATCGTTTCGGAGAATCTAGGAAGCAGCAAATGGTCGTTCAGCGGTGCTTCTACATGAAACGGTGATGATAAAGTCCTAAGAAGACAGTGTACTCTGTTGTGCACAGTGAACAAACACACAGGCAAACATTCAATGACACGCGCGTTGCTGTAACGTACGTGGGAAGCCTGTGCGAATGAATAGAGAGCAACGCCTTCAGCCGCACATCACCACGCAAACCTGTGCATCTTCAAGAACGCCATGGCTCGATTCGAGTACAACAGCGGATTGTCGTGTTGCACAGCGAGTGCCTGCGTGTAGCAGTGAATCGCACGCTGATAGTCGCCGCCGCGGAATGCCGTGTTGCCTTGCGCTCGCAGCTGATCACCGTCCACCGGTTGACACATTATAGGCGCTTTTTGAGCCGGCTTTTTATTGTGGTCAATGATGTCGACTAATTAATTGATTGAGTCTCAAATCAGGTACAGTTTGGTAGGTATTTTTTGTGAAAAGGCTGAATCAACTTCGGCATCATCATTAATACCAACGGGAGGCCACGAGTGGGAGGTTTATTCGAAACACAGTCATGATTTATACAATTTATACAGATTACAGAGAACTGAATCTATAATACTAAGATATTTGGATTAGAAAACAGCAAAAGGTTTAAATAATAACAAACAGGAAACTAAAAGCCGACTGACAAAATCCGCTCGAACATGCTGCAAAACGAATTCATCACGCAAAACAAAACGCAGAAGAACGAACAGAATAAATAACGATCAATATAACAACGCTCTGCAACGAGAAAATCGAATTTCGAAGCTGGAACAACACACCATCTCAAAATCCAACCGGCAACGCCTCGAACATGCACTGATCATGTAAACAAACAAATTCATCACGCAAAACAAAACGCGGAAGAACGAACAGAATTAATAATGATCAATATAACAACGCTTTGCAACGAGAAAATCGAATTTCGAAACTGAAAGAACACACGATCTCAAAATCCGACCGGCAACGCCTCGAACATGTACTTCTGATAATAATGTGCATCGAGCAACTGTGTCGTCCACTCGACGGCGCCCTGCACGACGCCGAAGTACTGCACGAAGATGGCGATCAAGCGTCGCAGCAGTTCGGCGACACGTTTGCCGTGTTTCTCGCTGTAGTTCGCCAGCAGCACGCGTAGCGCCGTGCAGAGATACTCGATCGTGAAGTGACGCGCGTCGCCGTACAGGTTGCCGGCCATGGTCACCATGTGCTCGGACGTGTCCAGCGCTTCCTGCAAATATGCGCGGGCGGTCTCAATGTTTGTGCCACTGCACGATGGTTTCGTCGTTTTTTTGGACTATTCGTCTTGAAACGGCTCACCAGAACGTCTGCCTCATTCCGCCTGCATTTGCAGCCGAGAAAAAAGCGAATTTACTTGAGCGCAGCAATTGTATCCATGGTACTTACTGACGTCGAATACTTACAACAATCAGCGAACACTTTCACCTGAACATCGCGCACGCAATACGCGTAGTAGTTCACGTAGCCGTGCAGTGTCTTCAGCGAGTGAATATTCGGCACCGTGTTCATCTGTTCCTCTTTGCAGCCAACCGATTGCAGTAGCTGGAACGGAAGAACACAAAAGAAGCAATTTCGGAGCAAAAAGAAACTAGAAAGGAAGCCGCACAAAAAAACTAGTACCTTAAGCGCCCGTTCGGGCGATTTCTCCTCCTCCGTGATCATATCGGGCAGCACATCGACGCGTTCCTTTGTGTACGTTTGCGCCTTGAGACACTTGCTGCAGAGGATCTTTCGCTTTGCGGCGTTCAAATAAGCCTTCGCGTTGCACTTCTGACAGTGGTAGGACAGCACGTTCAGCTCCGTGTTCTCATACACTTTCAAGGTGCACGCTTTGCAGTCGCACTGCAATAATAGAATCGCTTTTATGGATCTCTGCGGATTCGCTTTTGCGGATTTCATGCCGTTCATTCTATCGAAGTTTCCTGCTTCTCGCGAAAAAAAATGTTTTGAAGTTTCCCACTTATCACAGTTCACAAGTGTATGCATGTGTGCTGGAGTACAAACGGGACATTCACGAAGCTGTATTCAGTGTACGCGTAGCGTTCACGTCAAATCATAGCTATGCGTCACTAAATACTGTTTTATGAATGCCGCTTTAACAAGCTGAAACGACTGCGCCAACCTCGAATCCGTAATGGTATCGCAACAGCGCCTGTCGTTCGGCGCGCGACTGCACCGCAAACTCCGGTCCGTAGGTGGTCGTTAGCTCGTCGCCCGCCTGCACTGGACGGACCACACGCAGCTCGAGCACGTGACCGTCGGTTTGGCGAAACAAATTCGGCACACACGAATGATTCGTCAACGCGTACACCGGATAGAACGCGTGGATCGCTTTGTCGTCCGGTACGTCACTGCTCGGCGAGGACTGACTCGCGTGGTTCAGGTGCACCTGAATGGGGCATTCATGAAGCATGGTGACGCGTAGCCATGCTACTGCTAAATGCTGCTTCATGAATGCCGCTTAAAGCACCGTGAAACTATCAAACATGTGCCATTTGGACATTTTGACATTTGCTTGTCGTTGTCATTGGCTGCATCGAGATGGTTGGACCAATGAGTAAGATCAATTCAAAAGAACAAGAACCAATCGATTAATTGCCTATGTTCATTACTGTTTGTACACAACTGGTTGACCGAGTGCACATGACTTCCAAAATTGGACCGTTGCATGTAACATGAGGACGCAACCTTGGAAATAAGCTGCATCATCAGTTCGCGCACGCCGTCCGCATTCGGCAGTTGGTGGTGCTGTATAAACGTTAACTGTACAACAGCGGACCGATCAATCGCCTGTTCGTAATCAGTGATGTCAACCATCGCTTTGTCGCAGAGTGACAACGCTGAACGCAGATCCTGACCGTACTCGTCGTCCGGGTCTGCACCGAATTTCACGCCTAAATGGGCAAACAAACGTTCAGCGGCTGACGCTCCAAATTCGTGCTGCTGCAGCTCCTTTCCACACTCACACTCAACACATTCACACTTTCCACACTCACACTCAACACATTCACACTTTCCACACTCACACTCAACACATTCACACTTTCCACACTCACACTCAACACATTCACAGTTTCCACACTCACACTCAACACATTCACACTTTCCACACTCACACTCAACACATTCACACTTTCCACACTCACACTCAACACATTCACACTTTCCACACTCACACTCAACACATTCACAGTTTCCAACGAGCACAACCTGCCGCAGCAGCGGCGACGTTCGTCAGTTGCTCGTTCGTCGCTCGCATCAACAGCCGCTGCGCCAAGGCCGCCATCTTCTGCGTGTCGCTCATCGGCGCCTCCCATTGCGCGACGCCGCACTCGAACTGGTGAAAGCGGTGCCACGCGTTCTGTTGACACTGAACGCCGCAGTAGCGCAGGACGCCGCTGTGGCAGTGCTCGCAGAGCACGTGCTTGCACTGGTCGCCCGGCAGTGGACGGCAACAATACTGGGAACGGAGGAAGAGCGACAGGCGAACGTGCTTCATGACAGCCCACGGGTAAAAAACGTAAACGTTCACACTCCAGTTAGTCACTTGCTGCTGCGTCCCTGACAGTGTATTGCTCACACTGTTGAAGCGCGCCAATCAGCGAGCCGAATTCATTTTTGAGTTTTGACATGCGTCACCTGGCAGAGCACGGAGGCGGACGTTTCACTGACGATCCAGGCCATCGCCGACTCTCGGAGCACGAGGGCGCCTGCGGGCAACGCCTCCGTGGCCACCAGTTTGCGGCCTTTGCGTTCGTCCCACTCGACGCGCACCGCCGCTGAGAGGCCGGTGATGTGCGCGTGCGCGCCCTTGTAGATGTGCTGCAACGGTGGCGATGGTGGAGGACGTCGTTGTGGACGTAGTGTTCGTTTCATTCTTGAAACTTTCCTTTCAAAGAAGTTCAAAGTCTTGAACTTCAACGAAGTTGAAAGGAAAATATGTTCGTTAGCTCGGCTCGGGCGTCAGGTTTTGTTATAGTGAGAAAAACTAAGGTGTACAAATACAACCACCTGGCTGCTACATTCCAGATGTACACTACTCTATAACATATCCAACTAGCTGATTGGTTGGTGGTCACGTGATGCATGGATTCTGTGCAAACCAAACTCTGCCTCCACAGCAATTCATGCACGGAATGCATGCGTCAACCAATCAGCTAGTTGGACATGTTATGGAGTTAAACTGTATTAGGTGTGAACTTCTCGGTTAAAACGTTGTGTTAGTGTGTTCTGTTCCGGTTCTGCGCGAATGTTTTATCAAAAAAACTGCCGAAGATAAAAATGGACTCTGAAACAAAAAAAAACGTGCCGCTCTGACCATGTTGTTCAGAATGCCGATCTCGCGACGGGCGTCGCCGAGTTTCGGCTCGATCGTCACGGCCGACAACAGATCGCGACGCGCCTCTTCAGGTCTGAAACGAAAAAAGACGGATTGAAATGGTGAATATGCTGAACTGAACATACCGTTTTGTTACATAAACACAATCAATATACAGCCGCACTCGAAGTTATAGTTGATGAAATTGACGCCTCCAGTCGCTTGCCAGTTCATTAGAACATCATAGGCAATCAAACAGATTGGTTGGTGATTATCATATGATGATGCATGCTTTCTGTGCATGTGTTGCTGTGGAGGCGAGGCGAGGTCGATTCTGCTCAGAATTTCAGAAAGCATACATCACGTGATCACCAACCAATCAGCTGATTGCCTATGAAGTTTGCATATCACCTGGAGTTTGTGGTAGCCATTAAAATTGCGACCATCGACAAAAAACCAACAACAATGGTGATGTCAACTCACTTATCGGTCTTGAGCAACGCCAGCGCCCGTCGATAGTAGGCCTTTACGAGTTTCTCGTCCAGTTCGATCGCTCTCGTACAGTCACGCAGCACGTCGCCGTAGCTGAAATATACGATTGTTTAAATCGGTCACTATTCAAATGTTTTCCAGAACATGGAGCACCAAAAAGAAGAATGAACCGGCTTGGGAAAATGAACACCAAAAAGTTGCAGGAAAACACATTTGGCTATAATCATGCGGCGTTTTTGTTTTCAACCGCGTTCTTTCTGTAATTCAATGCTCTGTGTTCCCAGCGAAAGAAACGACAGGTTTAAACAAACATACTGCAGAAAAACGGTGATAACTCGGAAATCGTTGCTTAAAGTGGCAAAAACTAAACGCAAAATTCAGCGCACCGCTCTAATTTCAGCATGGCCATCGCGCGATTCGAGTACAGTATCGCGTTGTCCGCTTGCAACTCGAGCGCTTTGTTGTATTCGTCGACGGCGTCTGCGAATCGGCCCGTTTTATAGAGCGCATTACCGCGCTCCTTGTGGAGCTCCCAGCCAGACAGCGGCGGTTTCTCGTTTGCGTCTGTCCGCTTTGCTTCCGTCTCGGCGCTCTGTTCCGCACTCGTCTCTTTTGCCATGTTCTCTTGTGTCGTTCGAAACTCCTAGCTCGACGGTTCTATCGCAGCTTTATGTCAAGAATCGCACGATATGTGAATAACGCAAACTAGAGCAAATTTAGGACAACGAATTCAAAAGCGCCTGTTTGTCACTTGTTTGTTTCAAAGTGTTGCTTCGCGAAACATCGCGAAAAGCCGAGACTGCTGCAGTGTAAAAAGGCGAGCTGTGATTCAGCGCTTTTCTTATGGTGAACACTTGAACGTAGCTAAGCAAAACATTCAGCAGCTAAGCGGTATTTTACTACGCGCGCGCGCACACGTTGTAACGGCTAACAGACATTCATTCTGATAGCAAAGGCAGCTAGCGGTTTATTATGATGCTCGTTGTGTAAAGTGACCAAAACACGCGGAAGGGTTGGTCACACCACACCGCTGGCAAAGCAGCAGCAGGCGTTTGATTGAGCTGTTTTCTAAAAGCTGCGAGCTGGTCATTGTGCTGCCAGAGTTCTAAACGCTGACGGAATAGCAGCCAAATAGCATAATAGTATTCAAACTCAGTGTGCACTGCTTCAACAAAAATTAATAAATGAATAAATAACAACAGCGAGTAACAACGAAAGTATAACAAGCAGAAAGCGAAAGACACCACTAGAACTCCAAACGTCGTTGGTCATGATGACAGCCACAAACATCGTCGTCAACATCACCGTCACGACAGGCGTTGGCCGATGTTGGCACCAATGACAACGTTGACAACTTAGCGGAGTTTGTCGTCGCCAAACTGTCCTCCTGGCTGCCGAAGCGTTCGGCCACTTTTGCCGATTTCGTCACACCCAACAACGGGCGATCAGTGTTGAGACCCTCCAACAGAACGCACGCCTTGCACACCGGCTGGCTGCTGATGCTGCCGCAGCTGCGAATGATTTCCGTATTGACTTTGAGGGGTTGCTCATAACTGACGTATGCTTATACGGCACAACTGCCCACACCGCACTGCACGTCTTTTCAGCATGCTCCCATTCATCCAGGTGTGAACGGCACGTCACGTCACGGCTTGTGTTTCAGCACACTACCGTTCATACAGGAATGTGCGGCACGGCACGGTACGTCACGTCTCGTGTCCATCCATGTACGTCAGCATACGTCCATATGAACTGGCATTCAGAAACGTCATCCACACGCACATACACAGCTCTTGATGTTTTGAATTTTTGTTCTTTAACGTAAAAACTGGAAAAATTTAGCGCTTACCGAACACACGAGGTTTGTTGCGGCAAAGAGACGTTTGCATTCACACTGAGTGCTTCACCGGATGCGATGATGTCCAGAATCACCAGAGGGCGGCATCGTTCCAACGCCTGAAAATAGAATTCCATTTCACTCAAATAAGTTGTTTTTTTAGAACTGAGCAAAATTCAAATCACAAATTAAAAATAATTCAGATCACAAAATTTGTCGTCATCCATGTTAAAGGGCATGCAAGAAGCAGTATTTAGTTTTAAAATATACCGTAGCTATGCGTCACTCAATACTGCTTCATGAATGCCGCTTCATCAGAAAAACGATACGAGCCTTTATATACGATCGCACATGGCCTCGATACGCGTTCGGCGAATAAGTGCACTCGGTGGAAAAATAGTCGAGCTTTTTATAGTGCGCATACATCACAATCTCCTTTTCGTACGCGTATTTCAACGGTTTACACCTGAGAGCAACATATTTTGTGGCATTGAAATGCAATAATCTCATCTCAAACCGGAACTGAAAACTCGAATAGTTTTGTTGTAGTGTTGCCTTCATGAATTACAGTCAAACTCTAAATTACAGGCTATCAGCGGATTGATTGTCGATTGGTCATGCGCGTGGTGCATGTTTTCTGCACATGCATTGCTGTGGAGGCGGAGTCCGTCCTGCACAGAAGGCATGCATCACACGTGCATCACCAACCAACCAATCAGCTGAGTTCGTTGTGTGCTCAAGATGCAGTTTGAGGCGTGGCGTACCTTGGCAACAAGCCCTGCCCGCCATCAGTGATGATGTCAGTGCAACGCTGCAGACGGGCGATGTCGCCGCGAAGCATATTCATCAGAACCTGCGATGGGAAAAAAACGCACTGATTCGCTGCATTCAATTGACAGTGATCGTAGCAACTGGTGTTATTGAGAATGATCAAAATGCAATGGTTAAAAGCCCGTTCATACTGACGTATGCGCATGCGGCACGACACGTCAGGTCTCGTGTCATTGCACATTACCGTCCATGAAGACGTGCCGTTGACGCACGTCAGTATGAGCTGGCTTCAAGTGACACTGCGGGATGTAGAAATTCTCACAACCACATCTGAAACCATATTGAAAAAACAGAAAACTCCAGACAAACGGTCTCAGCGATGTCATCAGCGTTGTGCCCGGTGACGATCTTGTGAACGCCGAGCTGCTGGGCGCCTCTGTCCAACGCCTGACGCCGAAACACGCCGCAGAACGTGCAGTTGTTTTTGCGGCCGATTTTCGATACCACCTGTGTTTTTGATACCACCTGTGTTTTTGTTCCCGATTTCAATCGAACCACCAAACAAACGCACCGGACTGGTGAAACAAACAAAAATAATTTTAAAACTACCAGGACCAACTTTATCCATCGTCCAGCCACCATAAAGTTCGTCGTAGCTGAGAATCGTCAGCGGCATCTCGTACTGTACTTGGTTGCGTTTCACTGCTTCCAGACTGTCGTCTCGATAGCCGGTGATGCCATGTAATGTGAAAAACCATTTTATAATTGAATTCACTACAAAGGAAATGACGACGAAGCAGATCAGCAGTATCACGGCTGCGTGTGCCCAGCCGGCTGGTTTCGAAATCGTTTCCTTGTGCATTCACCGTTCCTGTAAACGTGCCGAATAAAACAGAACAGTGGACGAACTTCATCGACGGACAATAGCGTCAGTGTGACGTCATAGTTGTGTCGTTCGTTAAGCAGCTTCAGCACGTACGCGAGCACTGTCGAGTCCTTGCCACCGGAAGCGCCGATTGCGATTTTCTCGCCAGGCTAAATAAAAAAACAAAAACAAAATCCCGTTCCAAACCGACGTGCAGGTTAATTTGGAATGACTCGGAAAAAAATGTTTTCCAAGAAAATAAGCACAGGAGAAACATATCCCTTCTTGGAAATCAAATCCAATGTCAATCAGCGTTTGCAATCACTGCGTTCAAAGCAGCAGCATGTCAAAGAACGGGATATTTAGGATGCTGGAAAGAAAGAAAACAAATACATTCAGTCTTCTCACTGTAAATTCAACATTTCGCAAGCTTTGTACCGCGTTGAGAAAGCGACATGTTTCATCCAATAACCATACTTTACACATGCAATTTGCTCTTCGGATGCATCATTGTTCAATGGAGCACAGCTCACTTATGACATCAGAGGTTCCTTGTCCGGAAGACAGCAACAGCGCTGCGGAAACACCGGCTGTCTCACCTTGAACAGTTTATACTTGACAATCGTCGCGTGCACTTCCGACTCGAATAACTGGAAAAAACACTCGCTGCACACGGCCGAGCCATCTTTCGGACGCTTCAGGCGAGCTGCAGCCGTTGCACAGTGGACGCAGTTCATCTTTTTGTTGTATCCGTCGCGCTTTTCGTTTTTGGAAAAGTAATTTTATCGAAAATGTTTCTGCAAATGACACCGTTGCAGTACTGTCTTCTTCCGTGTCGACAACACGACGGACGTTTCCAACCAACCATTGTGATGTTGAAACAGCAGAAATTTTATTATTCGCGTGAACCGATTGCGGTGACATTCACATTGGAATCTATTGACAATTCAAGAGCCATCCAGAACCACATCCATCAACAAAAACCACACTTTCAATCACAGTCCTTTCACTGAAGCCGCTTCCCATGTAGCCATGACCACGACGCTGTGTTTTCAACACAGTTTCGCGTCACTTATTAAAAAATACCGTTTCATGAATGCCGTTTAAGCGTTATGCATTCATTCATTCATGAAGCCGTCGGACACGAACGGCAATGTCAGTGTCAAAACGAAATCGCTCAATCATCCACCGATCGCACTCGCTGCACAGCGACGAACAACAAACTCCGATCCGCCGTGTCCTGATAGCCGATCGGTCCCCGTTCGCAATCGGCGCACGTCAAATACTTAATCCCGTCGACGCTGTTCGTGAACGCGACATTCTCGAACGTGAACATGCCGTGCACCACCCAGAAGTCGGCCAACGTCTCCGACGCGACGCATCCCTGACGGAGACGTGCCTGCTCTTGTGTCACCAGCGGCAGTGAGACGGCGTGTCGCGCACGACCAACGGCGGCGAACGGACGCAGGATCAGCGAGTCGCACGCTGGACAACGCAGCTGAAACGAGTTCAGTTCAGTTTTGTTTAGCACTGAAGTGCATGGACAACATGAACAAAGTAATGCAAGATTACAAACCAACCGCAGTTGGGTACAATGGCCTAAAATACGAGAAAGTGGAAACTGGCAAACACTGGGGAATTGTGAAAATGGAAACATTGCAAATGGTTTTACCATACTGAGGAGTCAAGGTCGAACAGGGAACAACAGCGGTCTGCGGTGGTGCATTGGTTTTTAGTCGACTTATGGTTGGTCGAACACTCGTTAGGCACATGACAGCCTGCATTCCGCTCTAGTTAGAAATATCGCAGGCGGGAGTACACCATTAGCTCCGGGAGCCGACCTCCAGCTCTGGTCTCCCGCGCGGTAGCTGATTACCTGTAATTAACTAACGCGCGGGAGCTAGCCGCGACGGGAACTAACCGTCGAGACACCGGCTAATTTCTGGTATCAGCTGAGTGGTTGGTTGCGCACTCACGTGTGGTGCGATGCATCCGTTGCTCCGCTCGCACACGGAATGCGTGCATTCGCACAACACATGTACACGTAACCAACCCATCAGCAAATAGGTACTACAAATTAGCCAAGACCACCATGCAAAATGGTATGAATGATAGCGAAAGTACACCTGCATGGTGTTCTTGTGGCCGTCATCAACTGGCGAGTCTTGCGATGTGTCCACGGTTGATGCTGAACTGGTTGCCTGTTGCGTGCAGCCATCATGATTGTCAATTTCATTAGTGCCGACACAACCATTTTCTTGCGACATTCTCCGCTAAACGGAACAGAATGCTTGATACCTGATTTCAAGAAAGTCAAATTGGCTGAAATCTCCGCACGCCTACAAAACCAGTCAATCCGCTGGGCAGTAAGCAGTGATTTTGAAAAAGCATGACCATCAAATTCGAAACGTAAGCAGGCCGAGTGTGATCGGGCGACTGTGTAAACGCTTTTGACATGAAAAAAACTCAAAACATGCGGTCAGCAACCAGTTCAGTATTTATTACTGTTCTCTTCCTCCTGCTGCACAAACATACGTTGAACCAACAAATCACCAAAATGGTGAAAAAGACATCACAAGAAAGCTAAAGCGAAATAACGGCAACTTACGCTCCATTCCAGTCACATAATCACTAAACTGAATGTGTTGACTGAACACGCAACGAAAACTGACTGAACTCGCCGTTTACTTTGTTTCACCCTCAACCAGACAAAAAATCTTTGATTAAATTTCGAATGTCACACAAAAAAAAGAAACGAACGCGAAGATGCGAGACACGACTTTGCTTGTGGTGATAACAGAAAACAACTGCAAAACGCACGAAACTTCACAACAGAGACAGATGATGGACGTAACAGACGGGTCAACAGGATAAAAAATGAGTTGCACAAAAACGTTTCAACCAATAATTATAATTTTTGACTGACTCAAAACAATGAAGCAGAGATACTTGTCCTCGACTGTTGAAAACAGGAAGCAAACAAGGACACCGCCAAAATCAACTCGTCCACGGTGTCACGGTTTCTCCGGCCGTTGTGGTGCCTCGTTTGCAGTCATCGCCTTCAAGTAGAGCAACGCGTTATAGGCAGCGGACTGCTTCGCCTCGCGCTCGTCCACGCCGACGCCGTAACAGACGGCCACTGGCTTCATCTGCATCTGCACCAGACACTGCTGTTGGCCTGCAAACGCAAGCAAAATCAATGCAACCAATAACAGTGGTCACGTCGGTTAGGGTCGGCGGGGTCGCTTTGATGGTGAGTGGCTGCAGTGAGCTATGGTGCGTGTGCAGCGAAGCATTTCAGACAGAACAGACATGTGGCATTTCAGTGCGGGCTCATTTGCTGGACCAGGAAAGCTCAGCTCTCAAAACCACAAACCTGGCTGCATCTCAGGTGTATCTACAGTCGAACCCTATAAATTATAGGCTGTCAGCTGATTGATTGGTGATCACACACGATGCACTGCTGTGCACTGATTGCTGCGGAGGCGGAGTCTGTCCTGCACTGAAAGCAATGCATCACACGTGCGATCTCCAGCCAATCAGCTGATAGCCTATAATTTCGAGTTCGACTGTACGTCAATCAAGCGTTGAAAACACATGTGGAAGCAAGCAAGCCAGGATCGCAAAGCAGCAGCAGCAGCACACACACACACACCGTGCATAGGGCCCGGCCCCACCCACTCACCATCAAAACGCCGCCCAACCGAGATATAGTTCAGTTTGATCTTGTGATCGTCGCCGATACGCCGTAGCACATCGCAGTAGTTGATGGTCTTGCGTTTACGGTCGCCAGACGAGTTGCGTTCGCCATCGGCTTCATAATTCGGCTAAGCGTAGGGGGGGTGGAGACACGTTTCAAGAGTTGCAGACTGCGGTGTTTTTTTGTGGTGCTGTGCGCTGTATGGGTGACTTCATCACACGTCAGTTGACACTGCATGCCAAAAAACGAACGAGAGAACCGTAATTTAGGCCAAGCGCTTAACCAGGGTTAACCCAGAGAACGCCGTCAAATAGGGCGCCCATCAAGTTTTGACTGTCATTAACTGCCTATGCACCCGTCGGTCGGGGCCAAGGCTCAATTCCCCGAACGGACAGACGAGTCTAACGTGCTGCTACCTAGGCCATGAGAATGATGAAGGTGAAGTGATTTGTACGAAAATCTTGTGGTACACACACAGAAATGGGTTCGAAAAACACCAGGTCAAGACCAACACCCTCGTAGCCTGAGTGGTAGCGCGTTAGACTATTTATTGCCTGTGGAGTCGGGGGATCGAGGCCCACGCCGACGGGGTGTATACCGTATTACCTCTAATAAACCCCCATGGGGGTTTATTTCTTCAGCGACTTCTGGGGGTGGGGGTTTATTTTTGGGGGGGGATTATTTTTGGGGGGGGGTTTATTTGGAAACCATTTTTAGGGGTGGGCAAAATGGCAAAAATACCTTCCATGGCAGGAAGGAAGTCGCAGAAACTTCTACTTTTCACAGAGATTTCCTTTTGTAACAGCCTTTTGTAATGAAATTACCACTAACTCATCCCTTTGGGGCCTTTGGTAGCACAATTTCACCAATGTCACTGCATTCAGCCACTGAATTCGCTAGGTATGTGTTTCAAACAGGTTTCTAATAAACCCCCATGGGGGTTTATTTTTGGGGGGGGGGATTATTTGGAAACTTGTCGAGGGGGTGGGGGTTTATTTTTGGGGGGGGGGTTTAATTTTGGGGGGGGGTTTAATAGAGGTAATACGGTAGGCATTTAGTGACAGACAAACTCGATAGGCACCCTACTCGATGGCGTTCTGTACGCATTTCCAGGTTCTGTTCCGTTCCGTTAAAGCGGCAGCACACACAAAACAGCGCAGCAGTGCCAATCTGCAAAACGTGTCCGCTCCCCTGTTGCAGCAGCTCGTTGAGCGAGCGCAGCGCCAACGACGGCGAACAGCGTAACGCATTGAACAACGCGTCCAGTCGCTGTTCGTCCAACGGCGTCATCTGCTCGTGACGCTGGCCGAGGCCGCGGAACGCGTGCGAGAACAACTGAAATTGCGAAATCGCGTTGCGACGAGTGTTTTTTTTTACCGGTTTTGGAACGCCGCGGCAGCGGTTGATAGTGCGGCTCGAGGCCCATCGACGGGTGCGCGAGGCAGACGCGATGCAGCAGTCGTACGAACGTCTCACTCGGGCGACTGTTCTCGATCGAGTCGAGCTCGAGCTCGCGCAGCTCCTGCATCGCGTCCATCTGCTGCTGCGGTTGCTCGTCGCCCGTCGTCGCGCCACTCTGCTCCTGCTGCTCCGGCTTGTCGTTCGCGGCCGTTTGCGCGAGCTCGTCGAGATTGATGATGGGAAAACTCGCGGCCACCATTTGCAGTTCGGCGTCAATGTCGGACGGGTACGGCTCTTGGTCGTTCGCCGCTTCGCCGCCCAACTTTTGTTGGAGTGATAACAATAACAGCAACATGGACGTCATTCGAGCAAAAGAAACAATGCTCACCGAATATCGAAGACAAACGAAATTAGGCTGCGGCTGGACATTCTGAATTCATTGGTCCAGTCTGATCAGCAGCACCAATCAGCGCGCTCATGTCGAAATACAGCAAATTAGGCGCGATACAACGAGAAAACGAGTTTGACGTATACAGATAGCTTCGGTATTTTAGACAAACCCTTTTAGCCCTTTTGAGCTTCGAAACCTGAAAAGTCGAGTGTCTGAAAAAAGTGCAAAACCGAAAACCGCGCACTTGTATGAGGGCGTCATTTTCAGGGTCAGCCGGCTGTAAGTCCGGCGTCAGAACGACGTAGGCGAGCATTTGCTCGGCGGCATCGCGCTTCGCGTGCTTCTTGCTGCGACCCCTGCCTGAAAACGAACGGAACGAATAGCAATATGCACGAAAACACTGAGTGGATCGGGCAGAGAAGGTGTCTTCTCGCGTCTGAAAACCGTGCACTGCGCAGCCCGTCACACATGATGTTGCGCAGTTATTGAACAAACACACGCGCAACATGCGGGTGCGATGTCACAGCAACGCGCGTGTCAGCGCATGTGTGTGTGTGTTTGCTTGTGTTGTGTTGTGGTGACTGTGCAACATTTGTGCATTACTATCATAACGGAGTGCGCTGTCTTCAGATTTGTACTTTAATATAGTACGCTTCTTCAAGCTTGTCAGATTTTGTAAGCTAGAAGAACACTGCGCATGCGAAATTTTGAATAAAAAAGAATGAACAGGCATCGCGGGTTTGGTTGGAATCAAAAACGCCACGGTGAAATGTCGTCTTTCCAACCCGATGCCATTCTTCCTTCTTTCGTGGCTTTTGTATTCTGTTGAAAAATGTGACAGCTTAGAGAAAGATGCTGTATACTCATGGCAGAAAACGGTCGACATAAAAGGACAACATAAAATGACAACATAACATGACAACATAAAATGTCGACATAAAATAACAACATAAGATGACGCACCGGTGACTTTGGCGTTCTCAATGCTGACCGTCACTGCGAAGCATTTCTCGTGCGCCTCGCCCTGCTCCTCGGTCACTTCGTAGATCGGCGGTGGAAGTTTCTTTTTCAGACACCTGCGAATCGTTGACGAGATTGAGATAAATACAGTGTGCTTATTTAAACCAGTCAAATTTTTTGTCGCAGAACACAGAGCTCGCGAAAGAACGAACGGGATCGGAACTGAACGAAGATATATTTTGCCATCAAATGGGTTGCGTTTGATTGATTGACAACAAACCCAAAACATTCGTCTTTTTCACTGTGTTTCAATGATTCGCATGCTCTGTGTATTCTCCGAAAAAAAGTGACCGGTTTTTCAACAAACATACTTTATCAAACAAAAATGAGGCATATGCCTCTGATATTTCACAGCTTTCCCTTTTGCCCTTTCACAAAATAGCACACACAGAAAACGAACAAGCAACGGCAAAATGCATATGTGTATGCAAGGCAGATGCTGATTGTTCCGTGTGTCGCTTACTTATTGAAGTTGCGACGCAATCACAGCTTGTGTGATCTGTCCCTTCCGCGCTTGTTTAAAGTAGTTTTCGGCAAGTTTGTCCTGAGGCGGTGTTGGGAGGGGGCAACATGATTCTCTGTTGAGTTTTCAAGTTGAACTCACATTTCGTTGAGTTTTCCGACGAAATTATCGCAAAAGCTAACGGCGGCGGCGGCATTTTCGCCCGCTGCCTGCTGTTGATTGTCGGCTGCTGGCGCCGAGCCGGCACTGGACGCTGCTCGCAGCTCCGGCATCAGATTGTTCCTGCAAAATTGAACGCACACAAAGCTGCAGACTCTGAAAGAAAATGAAAAAAAGTAATTGAAAAGTTCAATGCAAATCAACCAATCGTATCGTAGTGCGTGCCAAGCTGCTTGTCAGAAACTGCTTTTATATTCACTTGTGACACTTACACCTGACTACCAAGCAGTATCAGCTGACTGCCCATAATTCAGAGTTCGACTGTAGCTCCGTTGTGAGCACCAAAAAACCACACGAACACATAATCCAGCGCCTCTTCTTTACTGAATCCGGGCAGACGCCAAGCGACGTGCTGATCAAACTCAATGATCTGCTCGAGGATCATCTTGGCGGCCAGATGCTTCGCCAGTCGCTTGTTGCGTCCCGTGCTGGTCGCCTGGTACGTGCACGTCACGTCCACGGGACCGTTCAGCGTCAGCCGATAGCCGAATGTCGGCTCGTTGCTCTGCATACGGAATGGATCTGTGATTTCTGGCTCTTTGCTGTTGTTCTTGGGGATTTTAAGGCCAATTCATGTACACAAATTTTTACGGCACGTCTCAAGTCTTCATTCATGATGCAAAAAACAGCACCCCGGCACGTCAAGTTATCTTTAGAGCACGTGCTCGTTTATACACGCATTCATACATGACGTGCCGTGACGTGCCGGATATACATACGTCGTGCATGAATTAGCCTTTAGGCAATGTTTTTCGCCAGGGCTAACCCAGAAAAGCGTACAGAACGCCGTCGAGTAAAGCGCCCATCGAGTTTTCTCTGTCATTCAGTGCCCATACACCCCTCGGCGGGGCTCGCTCGATCCCCCGAACGCACAGACACAAGAGTCCAACGCACTACCACCAGGCCACAAGTGTGACCACTGCAATATATTCAGCCAGACAGGACGCCAGGCGTTCAGTGGCACGCACCCTTCCCTCGGCGCTGATCAGCTCGTACATGGGCGTCGTCTTGCGCCACGTGCAGATTTCCTGCAGCAGCCCGATCGGCGTCTTGCCGGCGGGCATCTCCGACACGGCGAATGGCGCCTGACCGTTGCCCGGCTGTTGGCCTTGCGCTGGACGTTGCTGTTGCTGCTGTGGCGGCAGCACTTGCAGGGAGGCCTCAAACATGACGCAAATGCAATGATTCGCTGAACAGTAATTGCTGCTTGCGGCGAACTTTGCGATGTGAGCTGCGCCAGGTTTTTCTGGCTTTCGGAAAACGGCAAAACTGGCAATGGGGAAAGTTTGGCAACTTTTGTGGAAACAAGAAAATATGCGATTATGTCGAAAACTCGAACTCACTGGGTGGAATAGTGTCAAAAGATTTATGACAAAACGTTGTCACTGTCAGTACTCTCTGAACTTTCATAAAGCTCTCGTACAGTAGGTTTGTTCAAATCTGGCACTTTCCTCGCTGAATACAAAACAGAGCTCGCCTAAGAAGAATAAAGGGGATCAGTCGCCAAAAAACATACTCAGCAATAAATGGCGTGTTCACTGTCAGCCGAACTCGTTACATTCGTTTTTCTACTGTTGTTCAAGTTTCGCATGCTCTGTATTCGGCAAAAAAAGAGACAGGCATCAAACAAAACCACAATTCTACAAAACAAACATCCTGTACAATCAAGAGATTCTACGAACAACGCCGGCGGACTAACATTCGCAAAGACGTCGTTGTTGTCATAACCAGCGCGTCCATGCATCCCGTCGGCCATCATGGTCGGCGATGTCGCGAATTCTGAAAATTGGTGCGACGCACACACACGATGCTTAAGGGGCATTCATGAAGTAGTAGTTAGTGTCGCGTAGCTTTGTTTTAACACAGCTACACGTCACTAAATACTGCTTCATATGCGCCTTTAGGCTAATTCATGTGCACAAAATTTATCCGGCACGTCAGTCTCATTCATCGAGCAAAAAAACGCAATCCAGCACGTCACCGTTATCTTTAGAACAGGTGCTCGCTCGTTTATATAAGCATTCATACTTGACGTGCCGTGCCGGATATACATGTATATACGTCGTGTCGTGTATGAATCGGCCTCTACGCTGCACTGGTTTTGACAAAATGACCGTCAAACAACAAATGTGATGCAAAATAGCCAATCGGTGGTGTCGGCAGTAACCGCTACCGCAATATGGAACAGAATTCACAACGCAAACCAAATGAGCAAGTCAATTACTTTTGCAGTGGTTCATTGAGCTTCACAGTTCAAGATTCATATTTAAAACATGCACCGTCATTATTATATTATGTTTCTTCAAACCTGTCACCTTTTCGGCAGAATACAGAGCTCGCACAAGAAGAACGATCGGGATCGAAGTTGCAAGAAAGCATATTTATCCACAAATTAGGGCGTTTGATTTCAACCTTCTTTCTGTAATGCGCAATTTTCACATGCTCTGTATTCTGCGAAAAAGTGACAGGTTTCAACAGACAAACTTTACAAACGCATCTAATGTCGTGAATCACAGTCAGGTGGCATCAGAAGGCAAACACCGATGATCACCACCGCCATCATTGCCGTTGGTGTATTTGTCGAGCGCAGTTCGTCTGTACACCTCGACCGGATCAGACTGTTTGGCCGCTGTCGCCAAGTGCCTCACGTCCGGTGCGTCCGTCTCGTGGTAGCAGAAGCCGTTCGCACGATCCGCCACGGTTAACGCAGCGGACATGCTGTCTGCGTCCTGTGTGTCCGTGCACTGACAGGTCATGGCTGCATTCAGTGACTTGGGCAAGTTGAAGCATGTTAGTTGAGCGCTTGTTTAACCGCTACAGTTCGCTTATCACATTTTTTATAACTGCAAACATAGAACCACTGTGAGCGACTTTTGCGAGCGCTGATGATATTTTATGAACGCACTTTTTGAGGGTGTTTACTAGCTATAGCTGTGCGTCACTGAACACTATTTCATGAATGCATCGTGCAACATGAACATAACGAGTATTCAGCCACTCTGAACTGATTCGTGGATAATAAAACACAAACAGTTTCCTCACATGAACATTCAACAGTTGAAACTGCACCAACGAGTAGTCTTCGACCACGGATACGATTTGTTCGCTTAATTTCTTGTAGCTGCGCAAAAACGGGTCTTCCTGAAAGAGATCACCTCAACTCATCACATTCCACGACTTGAAGCCAATCTTGGTTTGAAAGTTTGGTAGAAAGAAACCTCGATAGAGGCAACGAACGTGCAACAGCTGAAGCAGATGCCGCAAATCCAGCACTTCCGTGAAATACTGCAAATTGAAAGGCATAAGCGAATCGAACTGCGGGATGAGATCGGCCTTGGAGAGGAGATTGACGCACGGCATTTCCAGTTGAATCATGCTCGTCAGGCAGGTCAAGAGGACAGCGATGAACTTGCCTGCAATCAACTGACATTGCACACGTCGAAGAACAAGCGCGCCAGCCTGTACGATACGTTCGTTGAAACCTGTCACTTTCGTGCATAACTCAGAGCTTGCGAAAAAAAAGAAAAAAAGAAATGCAAGATGCAAGAAATTTTGTTCAGACACAAATTTGATGATTTCAGCCAAACGAAACCCGACACATGCGTTCTTCGTACAGTAATCGAAAGTTTCACATACTCTGTAATTTGTGAAGTGACAGGCTTAAACAAAATTTAAACACAAACACAAAATTCAAACGTTGCACACCAGGATCAGTGCAATAGTGACAGTCAGTCAAATGTACAACAACCAATTGATGGCCCCAAGAAGCGAGCGCTTTCAGAATGCACTTCACCTGTCAAAAATATTCATGAAGATGATTTGCAGAGAATAGTTGGTATGAAAAAACCGGCTTTATTTCCGTTTTTTTTTCTAGCAAAAATAAAGCAATCACCGATTCATGATGCGTGTACAGTTCCACTTGTCCCGGAAAGTCAATCACCAGATACGCCCGTGAATTCGTCGCTTCGAGTGCGCTCAGTTGCTGTTTCAGCCAGTCGAGGCGACTCTCCAAGTACTCCATGCAGAACACCAACGCTGCATTCGGTCCAAGTGACTTGTGACGCATGACATCCTGGCAAGTGAGCGAACAAAAATGTCATTACAGTCTAACCCTCTGTAGCATACATACGGTTGGTGAAGCTTGCATTCTGTGCGGGACAGACAGACACGGCAACGCCTGCACAGGAAGCATACATCACGTGATCATCAGCCAATCAGCTAATGGTATACGATATGAAGTTGGACCGCAAAGAGTCAGCCAACAGTTCAATTGCGGCCTGATCCCTATCTAACCGCTGTGAAAGCAGAGAAGACCAACGTCAACAGAAATCAACTGGCGGACATCAACGGCACACTCGTAGTGCATTTGGTCGTTGGCCGGGTCCAGATTGACGACTGCTTGCGGCCGGGGAATCTGAATTTTGAAGATTTATACACGGTGGGATTCGTGGGAAACCGTGCCAACACCTAACGTTTTAAAAAAGTGAACAATAAACGTTTCGTTTTTTTGTGTTTTTGAATTGAAAAACTGGCACCTGCTGGAGAAACTGTTGCATGGCCGCACAATATGTGCTTTTTCCGGCTCCAGGAGGTCCAACAACGACCTGACCAAAAAGTGGCATTCTTGTTAAAGTTCGATTAGAAATAAGAAAATATCATTTGTGATATGACGAAATTGCACAGCATCGGTAGCCGACGGGCGTCCGCTCGTGAACCTGAAGCGTCTACACGAAGTATGCAAAAAAGTACCATGGAACTAGGGTTGTTAAAAAAAATCGTCATTTTTGTTCTTTTAAAAAAATTTCAAAAAAATTTCAAAAATCAAAGTTGTGCTCAATCAATCAATCAGGGTGTTCGTAGAACCACATATGATATGCAAGCGCCTCCCGAATGACTCCCGTATGGCGGAACTTTGCACATTACTTGTTTTGTTGACCTCAATTACCCCTTTTCCGAACCGTTACCTTGTGTTTTGACCCCCAAAACGTCACTAATTGTCCCCAATGCTAAACAGCTGAAGTGAAGTGAAGACAAACATACCGCCTTGAAATTCGATCAATTCTTCTGATGATGTCGCGACGACACGACACGAAGCAGCAACCAGACAACTTAGCGCTTGCAAACGGTGCAGCTCGGACGCTCTGCGACTGCGAGGCGAATCATCGTCAACTTCAATCAATCAATCAATTTTATTTGTATGCCTCACGGCCAGTTCACATCAACACATTCACAAAACTTCCATTATGCAAAACAAACAAACTTATCTGCATCGGAATTCGGAAATGGTAAGCCAAGCTTTGGGACGCTCAAAAACTTCATCGCATTCGCAGATGTTGTCGAAGCCTAAAATCAGTCGGTAAAACGGTCCAAAATCGACTGCTGACGGTTTTTCACACAGTACAATTATGAAGTGTAATTATACGTAAAACTACAAAGCTAAACCGGAGCTGGAGCTGATCCCTGATCCCAATGTTTCACCCCTTCAACAAAGCTGTCAATCAAGGCACTTTCACTTTGTTAAAAAGGCTTCACTTAGGATTAGGATTAGGTTTAGGATTAGGAACCTACAACGACTTCATTAGGATTAGGATTGGGCTTAGGATTAGGAACCTACAACGACTTCATTGAAACCATAGTTGTTCCAGAGCCGAGGGAAAGCGTAATGCATCATTATTAAAACAGGTGCATGTGCAGTGGCGGTGGCCCCTGCCCTTTAACACAGGAAAGAAAAAAATGCAAAAACTAAATTGATCATTTTCACCTTATCAAAAAGGCTTCGCTTAGGATTAGGATTAGGTTTAGGATTAGGAACCTACAACGACTCATTGCAAGCAACCTCTGATCAGAAATCAAAAAAATCACTTTTAAGTATGTATACAAATCGAGGGGTTGGGGGTAGGGTTGTTAAAAAAAACAAAAATCGTCATTTTTGTTTTTAAAAAAAAAAAAAAATTTTTAAAAAAAAAAAAATTTCAAAAATCAAAGTTGTGCTAAATCAATCAGGGAGTCCGAAGAACCACATATGATATGCAAGCGCCTCCCGAATGACTCCCGTATGGCGGAACTTTGCAGATTTTGTTTTGGTGACCTCAATTACCCCTTTTCCAAACCGTCACCATGCCTCTTCTTGTGTTTTGACCTCCAAAACGTCACTAATTGTCCCCAGCTAAGCTAATGCTAAAGTGAAGACAAACATACCGCCTTGAAATTCGATCAATTCTTCTGATGGTGTCGCGACGACACGACACGAAGCAGCAACCAGACAACGTAGCGCTTGCAAACGGAGCAGCGAGCGCAATCGGACGCTCTGCGATGCGAATCGTCACCTTATCTGCATCGGAAATGGTAGGCTAAGCTTTGGGACGCTCAAAAACTTCATCGCAGATGTTGTCGAAGCCTAAAATCAGTCGGTAAAACGGCCCAAAATCGACTGCTAAAGGTTTTACGAGGTATAATCAAAGAAAATTTTTGTTGAACTTTCGAAAAATTGTGCCAAAATTGAGGTTTTCAGAGCATATTAGAGGAAAATTTTTCGAATTTTTTTTTTAAAAAAAAAATCGGCATTTTTGTTTTTTTTTTAATCACTTTTTTTTTAAAAAAATTTTTCATTTTTGTTTAACAACCCTAGTTGGGGGTAGGGTTAGGGGCTTTGAAAAAAAAATTTTTTTATTTTTTTTTTCGTTTTTTTTTTAAACTTGAATTTTTTTTTTCAAACTTAAAAAAAATTTGAAAACTTTTTCTTCTACTTTGCTCTGAAAATTCGATTTATGGCATAATTTTTTGAAAGTTCAAACCAAATTTTCTTCCCAACTTCTTTGTGTGCTTAGGTATGTCATTATTTGGTCATTTTGACCGACGTACTCCATGTTTTTCGATTTGGATGACTTCTAGAGTCAATTTTTAGCGTTGAAATGACTTAACTGAATTGAAATATCGTTTCAGAAATCGTTTTCTTGCAACTTAGAACATGTTTTTTCAGTCGGTAGGCCATGAGATGAACATGATATTTTGTTGATTGGCGTATGTTATAGGTCTACAATGGAGTTGTGCGATATATTGTTAAACAATTGGAGCGGAGATGTTGGTTAATACCACATCACACGACCGTTTTTCAGATACCCGATAACATGGCCACATGTTAAAACTTGTGTGCTGAGCTAAACTAACGTGTTAAACTTGCGTCTGTCAGTTGCCCGCAACGTGATCGCGAAATCATGGTACGTGTTTTCGATACGATGATTTGAAGAGTGGGCTCTCGCCATGTGGCAGATAGCATAGCTGGTTGAACCTGAAAGTAAGTGTCTTGGGGGGGGGGGGCGACCGGGTCGACAGGGGTTGCCGACTTAGCTACAGCAAACAGGAATTTTTGAACACAGTCAAATTTTGGTAATTTTCTAAAGAGGAACAACTAAGAACGGTTGGCCTGTCATACTAAATCAAAGCACTGATGTTGGCAGACGTTGCCTAAACAAGCCTAACCCAAAACCTAATCCTAATGCCTAATTCCAAGCTAAACATGATCCTGACCTAATCCTAACCTAAGCCAAGCCTTTTCAAGAAGAAAGATGTAAGAACAATTGCGTTTTGAACAAGTTCTTGTTGAGTGCGGAGCGTGTGCAGGCGCGCTAGTGGATCATGAGCATGAGCATAAGAACGGTTCAATATTCAAGTACACGTCGAAAATTGTCCTGTTTTACTGTTGAAAATGCAACTTTCCCTCTATGAAATGGACATAATTTCAATAAAACACGATTTTCGCTCTTATAGTTTTCCGGATCGTTCTGAAAATAGTCTAGATGAACTCAGCTCGACGAGACGCTTCAAACAAACCTAACTTGTAAAAAAAAAATTTTTAATTTTTTTTTAATTTAAAAAAATCCGGATTTTTTTCCCCTAACCCTAGTTGGGGGGGGGGCCGATATAGATAGCTGGAGCAAATTTTCTAGATAGATAGATGGCTGGAAAATTTTGGGGGGGGGGCCGCGGGGGGGGGGCATGTGACTTTGGGGGGGGGGCCGGTCAAAATTTTGAAATTTGATAGATAGATAGCTAAAACGCTAAAAAGCTATAAACACAGCAAAATAATGCTAAAAATACACTAAAAATCAAGTATAAACGCGTATTTTACCTAAAATTAGCGAAATTTTCAAGAATTACGAGCAAAAATGGTCAATTTTGGTTAAAAAAATGACTCATTTTATGTCTTCGAAGACAAAAATTTTCAGATAGATAGCTGGCTGAGAAATTTTTTTAGATAGATAATAGCTGAGCCGAAAAACCTGTTTGATAGAGATAGATTCGAAATTTTTTTGGGGGGGGCCGGCCTAGGGTTAGGGAAAAAAAAATCCGGATTTTTTTAAATTAAAAAAAAAATTTTTTTAAATTTTTTTACAAGTTAGGTTTGTTCGAAGCGTCTCGTCGAGCTGAGTTCATCTAGACTATTTTCAGAACGATCCGGAAAACTATAAGAGCGAAAATCGTGTTTTATTGAAATTATGTCCATTTCATAGAGGGAAAGTTGCATTTTCAACAGTAAAACAGGACAATTTTCGACGTGTACTTGAATATTGAACCGTTCTTAGTTGTTCCTCTTTAGAAAATTACCAAAATTTGACTGTGTTCAAAAATTCCTGTTTGCTGTAGCTAAGTCGGCAACCCCTGTCGACCCGGTCGCCCCCCCCCCCAAGACACTTACTTTCAGGTTCAACCAGCTATGCTATCTGCCACATGGCGAGAGCCCACTCTTCAAATCATCGTATCGAAAACACGTACCATGATTTCGCGATCACGTTGGGGGCAACTGACAGACGCAAGTTTAACACGTTAGTTTAGCTCAGCACGCAAGTTTTAACATGTGGCCATGTTATCGGGTATCTGAAAAACGGTCGTGTTATGTGGTATTAACCAACATCTCCGCTCCAATTGTTTAACAATATATCGCACAACTCCATTGTAGACCTATAACATACGCCAATCAACAAAATATCATGTTCATCTCATGGCCTACCGACTGAAAAAACATGTTCTAAGTTGCAAGAAAACGATTTCTGAAACGATATTTCAATTCAGTTAAGTCATTTCAACGCTAAAAATTGACTCTAGAAGTCATCCAAATCGAAAAACATGGAGTACGTCGGTCAAAATGACCAAATAATGACATGTACCTAAGCACACAAAGAAGTTGGGAAGAAAATTTGGTTTGAACTTTCAAAAAATTATGCCATAAATCGAATTTTCAGAGCAAAGTAGAAGAAAAATTTTTTAAAATTTTTTTTTAAGTTTGAAAAAAAATCCAATTTAAAAAAAAACAAAAAAAAAATAATTTTTTTTTTTCAAAGCCCCTAACCCTAGGCCGGCCCCCCCAGGCCCCCCCCCTAGAACAACTATGATTGAAACCGAACTAAACAACAAAACAGACTGTAAACTTGGCTTTGGTTTAGTAATGTAGGCAAAGCGTAATTATAATATGTATGAAAGAAAATTTTTGGTGAACTTTCGAAAAATTGTGTCATGGGATGAAGTTTTCTGAGCATATTGGAAGAAAAAGCTTCGAATTAAAAAATCGGCATCATTGTTTTTTAATCACTTTTACTCTGTCTGCGTCTCTTCAAAAAAAGAAAAAAAGAGAAAAAAGTGAAAGAAAAAAAAGATGTGCAAAAAAAGAAAAAAGA
The DNA here is from genome assembly GCA_030248135.1 of Theristus sp. LFF4_11. Classification (NCBI taxonomy): domain Eukaryota; kingdom Metazoa; phylum Nematoda; class Chromadorea; order Monhysterida; family Xyalidae; genus Theristus; species Theristus sp. LFF4_11. The sequence goes on from JASANC010004845.1 coordinate 87,025, forward strand.
AAAAAAAACAAAACAAAATGATGAATGAAGAGACAGCTCATAGACTTGTTTCTTTGGTTTTTTTTGTTTTTTCATCATAGTGTTGAGCCGTCACAGGCGTCGTTGCTGTTCTTAATCTTGTGTTTAGGAAAGCCACTCATTGAAGTTCTCTTTGTTTATTGATTGTTTCGGGTTCTTCAGTTTTCGGTTCTCGTGAATGAAAGGACAAATAAGCGACATTGAAAAGCTAATAAATGCGAGAATTGATTTTGATACTTTAATAGGGAATGGCAGTTGTTTGTTGCTGATTAAAAAAGATTGTTTTTCATATTTTGAATGGCAGTGCAGTTATGATTGTTAGATATCTGTTATTTCTTATGTGTCACTTTGATTGATGCTGAAACAGCGAAAACCAAACCACACAGTAATCAGTCAGTGTTATGGTGAGTAAAACAGGTTACGATTGAATCGACAGCAATAAAATCAGCAAAAGCATGTTGCTTGACAAAAAAACACGGCTTAAACAACAAAAAATGCTGTGATTTTCAAAAAAAGTAGAAGCATCGACGGATACTATTGCTTTAAAAGTGAGCGATCGCATTTCTGTGGTAAATCAACAACAGTCGGTCAAAGCAGCTCAAAATCAAAATGCAATGCATTTTGAGTCCGCGTCGTGGGCAAGGTCAAAAGGGAAAACCAACTCAAAAATAATAGTTGTATTTATCAGCTAACCTTGCCGTAGGCACGGGTCAATTTGCTAGTGTTTTTTCAACTTCAGCTTGTTCTAGGGTAAAGACATGGGCAATTGCCAATATCCGGCCACAAAACAGTGATATTATACTTGTTTGTTTCATTCATTTTTTTAATAATTTTGTCATTATGTTACTCCTTTGTCATTGTGTTTTTGTTAAAGGTGCTGCGTGTTAAATAAATATTGAATCTTTAAAAAAATCGATTTTTGTTTAACAATCCTAAACCCTACCCTACCCTACTTTTCCACGATTTGTATACATATTTAAAAGTGATTTTTTTGATTTTTGATCAGAGGTTGCTTGCAATGAGTCGTTGTAGGTTCCTAATCCTCTACCTAATCCTTAGCCAAGCCTTTTTGATAAGGTGAAAATGATCAATTTGGTTTTTGCATTTTTTTCTTTCCTGTGTTAAAGGGCAGGGGCCACCGCCACTGCACATGCACCTGTTTTAATAATGATGCATTACGCTTTTGATGGAAATTTTTTGAATTTGTTAATATTCAGAACATTCATAAGGCTAACTAGCTAGCGAGCGAGCGAACGAAGCGAAGATACATACAGAAACAATTCGTTGGACCAGACTTGGTAAGAAAAAGCCTGACCAGATTCAGTTTCAAATATGGATGCAAATCTGAACACGCTCATCAACAACGATCCGTCTGCCTCTGCCATCATCGAGCAAGGCACGCAGGTTGCGGTTTATGTTTATCGCGACGAAACACACGAATGGGTTAGCTAGCTCATTTTTTCTTATTATTGGTGGAAAATTTTGGTAACAATTTTCAAAATGCTGTTTTTCTCATATTAAAGATCAGACCAACCAGACAACGTTTTTGCTCTTCAGGAGAAAATTGGCATCGAAGGGCCGCTGTTTGTCTATCAACGGTAGGAGCATTTAACTTTGTGGTTTTGTTTGGATTTCGCGTGAAATGACACCAATATCTTGATGTTGATTGGTGAAAAAACCGGGCCTGGCTGCGAACATTGTTATTCATGAAATATGAACGATTCATGCATCTGCGCGCGCCGAAGCGCAGGCCTCAGGTTAAGCATGTGACGCTGCTGCGCTCTTTCTCACTTCTTAGTCACCCTCGTGGCGTGGTAGTGCGTTAGACTGCAGTCTGTGCGCTCGGGGGATCGAGCCCCGACGAGGGGTGTATAGGACTTAATGACAGTGACAAAGAACACTCGATGGGCGCCCTACTCAATGCGGTTCAGTACGCTTCTCTGACTTAGCCCTGGCTAAAAACATCGCCTAAAAATTCCAACAACAAAGTAACGCCGCATGAGAGGAGAGCGCTTCATGCTTCGTGAATGGCGCGCTTCAATGAGTTCAGGTTTAGTGAGTGATCGTGTTTATTTCGGAGTCGTTTATTTCATTCACTGTCGTCGTGCAGCTGTGCGGCGCCGTACTACAGTGTGTTCGTGCTGAATCGATCGTCACCAACGAATTTGATCGAACCTATCACGAGCGATGTTGACTTCTCGTCGCAGGAACCTCACAAATATTTGTTCTTTCGGAAGAAAGGTAGGTGTTTTTTCGTTTTTCTTTGAGATTTTACAATGCGGAAATGAAGAAATGCAGTCGAAAACACCAGAGTTTTTTTGCATGCATATGATTTCTGTGGCGCAGGTGGAAATTTAAAATGCATTCAAGAATGCGTTTATGATTTGTGAGACATAAAAAGAAAACGTAAAGCAAAGTTGCACGCTAGTATGACAATAGACAAAACAGAAATATTTCCGTTTTTCGTTCGCGTTCGCAGGGATCATTCACGGAATATGGTTTCACGACTCTGCAGAATGCGTGCGCGTGTTTGCTGCAATCTCAAAGTGAGTTTCGGAACGGAAGTGCATCGATAGGTAAACAGTAACCTATTGTTTGAGATTAGTTTGTGCGTTTTTTTCAGACTCTAGCTGATTCCAGCTGCGGTTTTCAGGTGTTGTTTGTTGTAAAGCAGCAAGCGTAGAAGGTGCAGAAACGTCAGACAAATAGCTAAAATGTTGCAAAAATGATAAAAGAAAGGTCATCGATCTGCTCGATTCTTAACAGACGATCCCGATGTTGCAACATTGCAGAGTTCAACACAAGCTCAACCAGGTGCATGCAGCGTCGTCAGGCAACCGTGAAAACAGTCGACGTCAGGGTCAAGCGCTAGCAGTAGCAGCAGCACCAGCGTCAGCAGCGGATGGCAGCAGCAGTCAGCAACAGGCAACGAGCGCCACACAACCGGCCGCCTCCGACGACATTCTGTCGATGTTGTCGCGGGCGCAGGTTGCTGATGTTTTCACAGCTGAATGTAGAACAACACCCCGCCGGTTAGCAACCGGAACGTACCGAAACTCCGGTGCAACAGCAACACCGCAACGCAAATACAAACTGCAATACTGAGTTTCTGTATCGGCGCTGATTTTTTAGGGATCGAATTCCAATCGAGTGTGCATAATACAAATGATAAAATTTCATATAACCGGCTGCACTGGATGATTTGTTGGCTAATGGCTACGATGTGTATCTGTGATTTTTTAGGCGCAGGCACTGGCGCAATCAAACAGCAACGCGCAACAACAACAACAGCCAGTACAGAGAATCGTGGCACTGCAACAACAACAGGCGCCTGGACAGGTAGAGAAAGTCATTTTATTTCCTTTTTGAAAAGTGCAAACCTTTGGATAAAATGGGAAAGTAACTCGCATTGCATGTCCTAAATAATTTTTTTTTCTGCAGATCATGTCACCACGCGCTCATCACACTGCCGCTGCGTTTGTGCAGCGAATGCAAGCTCCAGTAAGCTGGAAAATTTTATTTTTTTTCATATAGTTTGAATTTTTTTCAAATTAAGGTCTTAATTTGCAGCCCCCTCGATTGGCTTCTGTTAACCCACCGATGCTAATGATGGCATGTTCATTTGTAAACTTCATATAACTGTTTTGCGGTGTTTTGTTTTAAAATTGTTGTTGTTGTTTTAAGTTTTTTGCCCCTTTTAAGTGTCGTGTCCGTGCGTACGCACAAATAACTAATTGCTAAATCCCCTTAAGCTTCTAGTCCTGGTCTTAGTTACAGTTGAGTGTCAATCAATAGGTGGCACTGTTTGGATTTTTTCTAGTTTGTAGTTTTTTGACCTATCTACGTTGCTCATTAAATTATTATTATTTGTTTTCAATCCTCAATCGATTCCTGTTTTGCCATTTTTAATGTCATTATTTATTTCACACTGTCGTACAGTCCAACTCTAAATTATAGGGAATTAGCTGATTGGTTGGTGATTACGTGATGCATGCTTCCTGTGCTGGACATGCTCCGCCCCCACAGAAATGCCTGCACAGAAAACATGCATCACGTGATCAACAACCAATCAGCTGATTGCCCATAATTTATAAAGTTCGACTGTAGTCGAATACAGAACGACAGTTGTCCTTGTTGCATTGCCTGTACATTCCAGTAAAAAAACAGTGCCTCCATTCACTTTTTTCCATTTTGTTGCAGCAACCGAACGTGGGTATAGCGCCGCAAATTCTGGCGAGCTCCTCTGCCGGTGTCTCCGCGTTCCATCACCCGTCACAGCCCAGTCCACAGCAACGTTTGTTTCTGGCTTTCGTAGTTTCACTTTCGAATCTCCCGCTTTTTGTTGAAACAAGTCATCGCTGTTGATTGTTCCTGTAAAAATATAAAACGGCAAAATGTTGTCAGTCAAGCAATTTGTGGGTTCGATCAGAGCACAGGATGTTGACTGTGCTGCACTGCAGTGCACGTGTGCACCCCAGCGTCCGAGTCAGCTTTCGCGCTCTGAAGGTGGTCGGCTGGCGCTAAGTTGGTGCGACGCCTGTCTGCAGTGGGAGGCAAGCAACAACCACATGATTTTGAGTGACGTGCTCCAAATTTGCGTTTTTAAGGCCAGCTGCCAACGAGTGCAAACGGTGGTGCGAACGTCGAACAGCGCCGCAAAGGTCGACAGTCTCCGATGGCTGTGAAAGTGATCGCGCAGCACCGAAATCGCCCGCCACGAATGCAACAACAACAACAACAACAGAGCGCACTTGACACAACAAACAGCGCTGTGCAACATGTACTGCCAACTTTTAGTTATAGGCCATCAGCTGATTGGTTGGTGATCACGTGACGCGATGCGTGCTTTCTATGCAGACATTGTTGTGGAGATGGAGTCTCTCCCTACAGAAGGCATGCATCACTTGTCACGTGTGGCACGTCTGCACCAACCAATGCTTCATCGCCCTACTGATGGAAACCAGTCAGTGATCCGCAACAAACGAGTAACCAACCAATCAGCCGTTGTCCTTTGATTAACAGTGCGACTGTCGAGGAGACGCATACTTGCGCAATTTTCAGTCGAAGCAAACGAGTCAGCAAACCGTGAACCACGCCGCGCAGAGTGACGCGCAAAAATCGACGGACGACAGTCAAAATGAACCACCGAAACTGCCGAACGTGCTGCAGCGATTGTTCAGCGTCGAGGCCACCGGCGTGCCACCGTCCACTGATTTCGTAATGTTGCCTTGTTTTCGTTTCGTTTTGCGACTCCAATGCGTTTGCTGTTGTCGAAAGGAAATTGGTGTCACACTTAATGCGGCAGTTCAAAATGTCCCCAGCGACTCGGCTGTTTCTCAGGAACAACGCGGGTCACTTCACTATCACGAAGCTGCGCTGTTGTTGCTTCACGAATGTGTAGCGAAGTGACGCCAGTGCCCTTCAAGCGCCATCAATGGCGACTTGGATGGCGTTTACTGATTGACATGTCCATTTGAATAATGACGTCACTTTGCAGTCGCAGCCGCCACCGACGTTCCCAACGACGGACGTGCCGCCGCCAACGGTGATGTCCGCTGCTGACCTCGAGCAACGACTGAAGGCGATGCCGCCAACCACGGCCGCCAGAACACAACAACAAGCACAGGTGACGCTCCGCTCGGTACTGGTTTAGTTCACCATTTACAGTCGAACACTTAGCCATAGCCAGCTAGCTGATTCGTTGGTGATCACGCTTTCTGCGCAGCCTTTGCTGTGGAGGGCGGAGTTCTGTCCTGCACAGGAAGTATGCATCGCACGTGCATTACCAATTAATCGGCATCAGCATCGCCTATAATTTAGGGTTCGACTTTTGTTGCATGTTAAGAATAAAATGAAAAAAAGTGATTTAGGCGGTGTTTTGACGTTTTAAGGCAGGGCTAACCCAGGAAAGCGCACTGAACGCCGTGGAATAAGGCGCTATTGAGTGTCATTAAATGCCTGCCTATGCACCCCGTCGGCGGAGCTCGATCTTCCTTACGCACAGACAATAGTCTAACGCGCTACCACTCAGGCCACGAAAATGGTGTCATACTCGAATAGTTTTCTGTATTTGCAGCAACGTCCGGAAGCGCCAGAAGGCGTGCCGATAGCCATGAGGACAGCGCCACTCAGCAGTCCTGGCGGCGTTCCGCACAACCAACAGCAACAACCACCGCAACTCTCACCAATGTATTTATGCTTGGCGTAATTGTATTGTTGCGTTGGCATGTCCATTTTCTAGCAATGCATTCCAACGGGTTTCTTGGACGGGGTTTTTAAGAGTCGCTAAATTCTTTCTGCACATGGTTGGCTTTTTACATTTCTCCTCCAACGATTGGGTTCGCCTGAAATTGTGGGATTTTTGTGTATTCTGAAATTGTCCATGGACTAAAGTGCGAAATGAAACTGAACTGACTGAGAGTGGTGAGCATTTGCGATTAGTTTATGGGTAAGGTGTGTATTGTTCACTCATTGTAGCACCGGCACACCGCACACGGAGTTGATCCCACCGGCTCGGTTCACGTCTGACGGCAGTACTCGGCATTCGGTTGGTCGTGGCGGCGTCTTTGACTTGGTTGGTTCGCTTGCATTCGTGATCGAAAATTGTTCGTTTCGTGAAGCGGTTCTCTGTGTATTGTGAAAAATGGCATGTCAGACAGAGTAAAGAATGATTTTGTTGATTGGCGGTCTGAGCGGCTCGATTTTAGCGGCATTCATGAAGCAGTATTCAATGACCCCCGTAGATATGTGTTAATACGTTATGTTTAATGATGCGGTCAGTGAATGCCCGTTTTAGTTTTTTTTTTGGTGACTCGATGGAATGAGCAAATTCAGCCGATGCAGCTAATCGGATAAGATCTGAGTTTGTTTTGTTTTATTCAGGGCGCCGGAGACGACGACGACGTTGCGTTGGAAGATTCGACGAATTACGGTGCACTAAGGAACGCCGGTCTGCTCTCGACGGGTGCACCATCAACGTCCACTGACCTGTTGACGCCACAAAGTCTGCTGCGGCAGCAACCGGTCGCTGTCATCACGAACAACAACTCCGATTCAGGTACAGTCTACTTCTGTTCGCAATTGATAGCTGATTGGTTGGTGACACCACACGCGAGGCACGCATTCTGTGCAGGCATTGCTGTTCGAGGCGGAGTCTGGCTTGCACAGAATGCATGCTGCATCACGTGGTCTCCAACCAGTCTACTGACTGCCTATAATTTTGATTTCGACTGTAGGTTTTAGGTGGTGATTTCCTAGTTTGCTCAGTTCCACAACTTTACTTTTACTTGAATCAACCAATAAACATGACCGTGTTTGTGGTGTTGTTTGTGTGACATATCATGTCATTGCTTGCTGTTCATCTTTCATGTATGCACTTTCGTTTCAGTGAGCAGCCTCACGCGTAACTACAGCATGTTGGTGAACGTCGGCTCACCAAAGCACTCAACCGTCAGCATGCAGCAGGCGTATGCACCCGTTCGCAGTAAAACACGCATTATTTTTCAGTTTTTTTAAAAAGATTTTTCACAAATACTTTAATGTTTTTTTATTATCATTTTCAAGTGTTGGCTTCATTTTGGAATGAAAATGTTGGAAACACCGTTGATGTTTGTTTTCGCAGCTTCTGCGATCGACCTAAACTCAATGTCGGCGCACGTCGCCCCGGGCCACGACGTCGCTCCGTTGAACAAGGAGCAAATGGTGCAAGCAATGAACTACCTGCTCAAGGTAACGTGTGTCTGTTGGAGCCTGGCACTTTTTTCTTGCACAGTACAGAGCTCGCGAAAAACGATCGAACTGGATCGGATGGGGCTCGAAAACATCATTCCGCCTCACGTGCAGTGTGTTTGATTTCAACCAAACCCGATACATTCCTTTTACTTACTACTTCAAGGTTTCACATGTTCTGTGTTCTGCCAAAAATAGTAACCAATCGATCTCAGTGATTATTTTGCGCTTTCAGACGGATCCTGGCTTTGTGACGCAGCTGCACGAGGCCTACGTGCACAGTCTCCGGGAGTCGTTGTCTAAAAACAACAACTGAGCATACTCTCTCAAAACGATCAATCATCACACACAGTCATATATTCGGCTGAACGCGGTGTTTTTTTTGTTTTCCGCTTTTGTTTATCAAATCCCGGAAACAACTTCTCGGAAGCAGATTGGGTTCTCGGTTTTTCAAGCATGTTTTGACGGGTGATGATATCAATGTTAGTTTTTTGACTAGTTGATTCGTATATTCTTTTTGTCAGTGTACTGGCGAATCCATTTTAATGGTTTTATTGTCAAGATGCATTGAACGTGTGCGTTTTTTTACTGTTTTAGTAGTGAAGTAGCTACTCAATTTGGTGCGTGAACGCTTTTTGAAGATGAGAAACCTGTTCTTTTTGCGCAGTTGATTTTTTGGTAGACTTTTGTTTTGTGTGTACAGTCACCGTGCCATTTTGATTATTTTCATTTTTTCCTTTCCTCTCAGTTTTGTTATGGATAGAAATTGCAATATTATGCTTTGTTTGCTGCTGCTACTAGGCTTTTCTTAATTGAGACCTTTCAATTCGCTTCGAAACAGTGGTACCTGTTTGCTGTTTTTTTGTCTTGCACAAGAAACTCAACGGATTTATTTGAAACATGCATTTTTCAGTGTTTTTTCTTGCTGTGTGCAGATTTCTTTTTCTTATTCTGTCATTTGTAATCGATTTCCGTTACTGGTTGCTGTCATTAAACATACACTCTCTGGAGAGGCGTTCGAAATTAAACAAAATGAATTTGTTTGATTTTTTGTCTGTTGTGTTTTTGTTTTGGTCCGGTAAAACACTCGACGTGTTCTTGTGTGATATTTTTGACAGAAAAATTGTGAAAAAGTTTGATTGATTTTTGAAGAACTTTTAGGACACAAGGTTTGTTTTCAAGCATGGCCGGAAATGGAACCAATTTCAACACACAATCTTTTTTATGTTCTTTGGACCATCATATGAGTGGTTTTCACAAATAGTTCGCCGATGTTTTATTGTTTTACTTTGTGTTGATCAGAATTTTTCGATGCATTAGTATCAGCTGTTTTGCTCTTGTTGCACTTTCCTGCTCTTTTGTTTGTTTGTTTTTTTGAATGAGGATTTCGATATTTTTCTGAATGTGCAAAACGTGTTTCTGCCGAATGTGTTCAAATCGCTGAATAGTGTGGGTTACTACTCTCTGCAAGATGTCAAAAAGAGAACCATGGAATGAACTGAGTGTGAATGTGAAATAAAAATAACATTTGGATGCTCGAGCTTTCAGTTCAATGAAAATGCCCGTTCCTGTCTCGAATTGTCAGCAGTGCGAACTGTATTTTGTCTGATTTGCGCACCAATTTGTGCACAACAAAAGTATGTTAGTTTAAACCTGTCACTTTTTCTCAGAATTACAGAGCTTGGAAATCAGTTTGAATTACAGCAAAAAACGTATCGAGTTTGTTTGCATCAATCAACCACCTTTTTTCTTGCTACTCCGATCCCGTTCGTTCTTCGTTTGCGAGCTCTGTGCTCTGCGAATGTGGACAGGTTTGACAAAACCTACTGCACGCTGATTGTTCTCGTTTGAGCCAGCAATGGAGCGCCAGTCTTCGTCGACGTTATGCGACCGGCGGCAGAGTGTCACGGAGCGCCAGGCCCTCAGCGGACCGGAAATCACAAGAGGTTGGTTTGCAGGAAAAAACCTCGGCGCCGCACTTGACGGCGTTCACTGACCGCTTTTCTGGGCTAGCCCTGACCTTGCCTGAATCACTGTTCATTCGTGTGGTTTGTCTGTTGACGCCCTCACGCACCGAAACGTGATTTCAGTTCCACTTGCACACGTGATACCATTGCGCACGTGCGGCAGCGTATGCCAGTGTGTTTGACAGTGCAGTTGCAAGAGTGTTGCACGGTGTGTGTTTGCAGCAAACGAACGCAACAATCTGCTGGTGATCACGCGCCTCGTGATTCGCGGCCTCTTGCACGTCAGCATGGAGCAACGCCAGCGAATGCTGTCGCCGAATCAAACTGAACTCGTCGATCTGTTGGTCATGATCGAGAAGGTGCTCCGGCACGGATTCAAACGTCAGTTTGTTTCTTGTGTTGCCAGAAAAACATTGATAACCGCACTTGTTACACAGTGGAACTGTAAATTATAGGCAATCAGCTGATCAGTTGGTGATCACGTGAGGCGGGCAGGTATTGCTGTGGAGGGCGGAGTCCATCCTGCACGGAAAGCATGCATCACGTGCATCACCAACGAATCGGCTGTTTGCCTTGTAATTTGTGCGACTGTGGCACAACGTTCGAACGTGACATCTCTGATAATGAATGCTCATGATTGTTGCATTATTTGAGATTACACATTGCAATCACCATTGTCCTGCAGCGTACAGCACCGTGTTGCAATTGCGCACGCCGGAGCAGGAGCTGTGGACGATGCTGGATAAGCTGGCGAAACGCTCTGCCGAGCCGCAGTTGCTGGAGTCGATCAACTGCGTGCAACACTTGCCCAATGTGTCGTCAGTTAAAAACGGCGTTGTTGTTTTTTTCTCCGCCAACCTGCGGTGTCAGGCGAAACTGGAGCGTGTACTGCGTCAAATAGAAATACGGAATGAACTGAGTCAGAGTGTGAATGTGAAAGAACCATGAGAATGCTGATACTCGACCATCAGCAATTCAACTGCGTGATGAACGTTGCCAGTTGACTGGTAATGCACGCTCTGGTTTCGTCTGAACGCATGTGGGAAACAGCGGTTGATTTGTCGCATCGATTCATAAAATTTTTAGCGAAATTTTTAGCAATTCAATCTTGGATCTGCAACTTTAAAGTGACCAATCAATGAAACAGGCAGTTTTCAGTTCGCCGATGTGCCTGGTGCGCGCGTGGCTGCGGTTGGCGGTGATGCAGAAACGATTGGCCGAATACTTGCAGGCACTCGTGGATGCGAAAACACTGCTCAGGTTCGTTGGTTGGTCCTGGCTGGAATTGTGTCACTGCTCGCTGATTGGCTGCTGGCTGAGCAAACTCGACATGTGTGAAAGCCAGTTCATACTGACGAATACTGACTCAAAACGTTTGATTTGCAATTCTCTTGCTGATTGAGTGCTTTCTTCATCAAATGACTGTTTGCATTCAGACCAGCTGTGCTGCACAGCGTTGTCAAATTCAGCAAACCGCTTTGTTTGCCGGTGTAAAACGCGTGATGCGCCGAAAAAGGATACCAGATTCTTGAATTTTCAGTGAATACTACGCAGATTGGGCGCTGCTGCGTGACGAGACGGCGAGCACCGTTCTCTACGGCAGTCTAATCGGCATCCGAGTGTTCGATTGCAATCTGTGCCTCAAGGAGGAGCACATGAATAAACAGGTTGGTTGGAGTGGGCTTTGAAGAACCGGATTCGTTGGTCACACTTGTTGAAAGTGTGTGTTTTCGGGCGTATGTTGTAGAACGGAGAAATGCAGTGTGCGGGATAATGACTATCAATAATGTTACCCCGCTGTTGTTGTTGTTGTTGTGTCCCGCCACTGCGGAAAGGTGTTGATCGCACCGAATTCAACCAGCATCAGCCACGCCGCACATGAGTTGACTACACCTGTAGACCGCGAGGACACGCGGGTGTATTTATCATTTTAAAAATTTTAAAAATTAAAGATTTAAAAAAACTGTCGCGCAATTTTTTAGATTTATGAAAAACTGCAATTTTTTCATATTCGCAGCAATTGAATGTTGACCTGACGAACTACGTGAAGATTCCGACCGTGCCCGTGCAGGCACCGGGTGACGAAACGACGGATGGCGAAAATGGACGAGCGGATGACGACGACACGCCTCAGATGGACGTCGCCGCCGAACGCAAACGAGCGCTCGATCAAATCAATTATCTCGAGGAGCGAAACCAGCAACTCACGTATTATATGACGTTGTTTCTCATTAATTGTTGTTTAAAATGGCTTATGGAGGTTCATTCCCAAGTCTGGAATGGAGAAAAGTTCCAGTCAAACTTAATCAATCAGTTAATTGGTTGGTGAATGGTGATGCTCGTTGGTGCTTGCTTTCTGTGCATAGCAGACTCCGCTTCCACTGCAATCCCTGCACAGAACGCTTGCATCACGTGTCATCACCAACCAATCAGCTGGTTGCCTATAATTTAAAGAGTTTTCGACTGTGTCATCTGCAAACACGCCCAAATTTCCATGTGTCTACATTTCAGCGCCAACATCACCAACCTTGAGCGACGTCTCAATCTGTTGGAATCACTACGAACATCCGGCAGTGACGATGTGGAGGTGTTGTGTCGGAGTAGGGATGGATCCGGCAAATTTGCCGGAATCCGGGCCGGATCCGGCAAAAGCCCATTCCGGCCGGGCCGGATCCGGCAAAAATTGCCGGAATCCGGACCGGAATGGCCTTTTATGTCTAAAAAACCATGTACAGTCGAACTCACTAAAATGTGGAATCAGCTGATTGGTCGGCGGAGGAGAGGCTGCTCACACTCCGCACCCTTCTTTTTTCGTGGATCTGGATTCTATTGAAACGTGTTTCTTTTGAATGAGTGTGAATTTCCAGCACCCTTTTCATGCTAAAAATAAAAACTCAAAGGGTTGGAGAACTGCGAAATTTAGATTTTTTTTATTTAACAGCTCAAAATGCATTTTTTATTGACGACGACGACGACGTCGTCGCTTAATTTTTGCGTTTGAACTAAAAGACAAAAGCCTGAAAGGAGTGCGCTGTGCATGGTTTGCTGCGTGCACCAAGTAAATGAACGCAGCAGCTTACCAAAAACAACTTGAAAACGGTGAAAATGAAAGCTGAAAGCAAAGTCGTCGTCGTGTCGTCGCCGCGAAGTCGGAACGCATTTTTTAATTGCGGACGCATGTCGATCGGTCAGCTAGGAATGAAACCCCCTTCAGCTGGCTAAACAGCGCACTCCTTACTGGCTTTTGTCTTTCAGTTCACACGCAAAAATTAAGCGACGTCGTCGTCGTCGTCGTCGTCAATAAAAAGATGCATTTTGAGCTGTTGAATTTAAAAAAATCTGAATTTCGCAGTTCTCCAACTCTTGAGTTTATTTTAAGCATGAAAAGGGTGCTGGAAATTCACACTCATGCAAAAGTAACACGTTTCAATAGAATCCAGATCCACGAAAAAAGAAGGGTGCGGAGTGTGAGCAGCCTCTCCTCCGCCGACCAATCAGGTGATTCCACATTTTAGTGAGTTCGACTGTACGCACATTTCGTCGCTTCTTTTTTAGGATATTTTCAGCATAAAACAGCACTGACACAGAAACAAAGTCAGCAAGACACAGCACGTGAACCAACCAAAAATTACAACAACAACAATTGACAAAATTCACATCGCATAGGGATAATCAAGTGCTGGCAACATTCCATTCAGAAACATGACCTTTTCGGCTGTACGAGTTGACAGACGAGATCGGCTGTACGCAAACTTCAGAGAACATTCGTTCGCTTGCCACGCTTGTTGATAGCGGTGCCAGGTATTTGCGCGCGATTGTCGATAGTTTGGGGTATTTAGACGAGTTCAGCCGCCAAAAGTCTAGCATTAGATCACTTTTGTTCGGTTCGTCGAGAAAATCATCCGACTCGTCATATTCATTTCGCCGCGCAGTTCGTCTTCAAGACTGGATTCGCCTGACGGGTTGCGCGGTCGCGCAGCGTGAAACTCGATGCCTCCGTAGAGGCCAGTCGATTTCTTTTTTGGTTCGGGCTCGCGTTCACTTTCCACTTTCGTCATCGTCGTTGTTCGCGATCTCGGATGTATCGTCGCAGTTTGTGGGCGTCTCCGGTCGTTTCAAGATTTTCTTTGCAATGTGAAGTAGTTCACAACGAATCGCGCCTTCATTTTCGAAGACGACTGCAGTATTCTTGAATCGCGGATCAATGTACGTGGCCATGATGTTGGATTCGTTGTGGAAAAGCGCACGGAAGCGTGTGTCGATGTTGGTCAGCAGCGTTTTTTTCGTCGTACCAATGCCACTCGCATCGACTTGTTCGATGCGCTGCTTCAGTGCGCAAACGGCGGGCAACACCATTGAAATGGATTCGTCGTCTCGTGGATTCGTCGTTGGGGGGGGAGGTTTATCGGGTTTTAGGTGATCACGGCAGTACGGCACCCCCGCACACCCACGGTAACACACGTCGCTAAAATCGCTGGTGTTCTGGGGCTCACAAAAAAGCAACTGTTTGACAGCTAACTGAATATGACCAACGAAGATGGCTGATTTCAAAAAAATCTTTGCTATTGTTCATCAACAACGTCGGCCAAAAGCTGGCAGCCACGTTTTTTAAAGTGGACGATGCTGCACATAAGTTTACCACTCAAGACAAAAGCAGTGAACCATTTACCATTGAACAGAACACTAAACTAAAGAAACGCTCACTGATCACATGTCAAATGCACAACAACAAAACCAACAAAGCACCGAAACAAATTTGTCAAACCATTGAACAGCTCTGAAACGGAGGAATCAACTGGTTAATTCGCGGGTCTCGGCCATTCCGGCCGGATCCGGCCGGATCCGGCAAAATTGCGCCGGAATCCGGACCGGATCCGGATCCAATTTTAGGCGCCGGAATCCGGAATCCGGACCGGAACCGGCTCCATCCCTATGTCGGAGAGACGATAATTTTTATGATACCTTTTTAGCCTTGGCGGGGCTGCAGTTGCTTTGTGGCAGTTTAAATTGTCAGTAATCTGGTGACATCAGCAAAAGAAACCAATCGGTAATTGTCTCCTCACGCTGTGCACAGGTGGTCGAGGGCTCCGAAGGCATGCAGATACGGCCAATGATCTCGCGCGTCGATGAGCTGTGCACCGCGATGGAGCTCATGGAGCGATCGGTGCACGAAAAACAAGGTGCAGTGAACGGGATTTACTCTAAATTGGTGTCTACTATGTTGAGAGAACCCTGATTGAACGTAATTTCTATTCCGCCTCAGACTCGATTGTCGACCTGAAGGCTCAGCTGACTGACGTGAAGCGCATCAACGTTGAGCTGTACCAAAAACTGCGCGTTAGTTGCGCCGCTTTTCGGTTTTTTTCTTTTGACGAAAAGATTGAAATGTTAGTTTTTATCGAAAACTTTCCACTGTTTCTCATTCGCAAATCATTCTGCGTTGCTAATTTCCGACCCGTGTACAGCAAGCGGAGGACCGCGCGAAGCAGCACGAGAAATCGCAGAAGAACGCTGAAAAACAGCACGATCGCGACCGGCTGGCGTGGAAGGCGAAAAGCGACCAGCTGAACGCAAAGTACAGTCTGTTTCGAAATCATATGTAATTCGCTGATTGGTTGGAGACCACAAGTGAGACGCATGCATTGCTGTGCATGCCTGTCTCCGCCTGCACAACAATGCATGCATCACGCGTGATCGCAAACCATCCAACCAACCAATCAGCGAATTGCACAAGATCTTTAAAAAAAACCGTATTCTCGTGTCGTTTTCTCAACAAAAAAACCCCCAATTTTCAAAACTCTCTTGTATCAATATTTCCAGAATCGAAAGTCTCTCTCGAACGATCAGTGAACTGCAACATGAGTGCGAACGAGCGAACGCTGATCTGACGTCGAAAGCAAACGAATCGTAAGTTGCTCTGGCTAGTCGACATTTGTTGTTTTGACACTTTTCCAGTAATCTTACTGAAGTTGACACGCCAATTTGGCTCGCCATTTTCCACGAATCTCACTGAAGTCAACCCGGAATATACTGGAAAACCTTCCAGCTCATCGTCCGCACGTCAACTGGCGGAGTTGCAAGCGAAGTACGCACAGATGGAAGTGTCACTGTCATCCGAACGCAAACTCCGCCAATCGACCGATATCGAGCTGACCGCACTGCGCAACGTGAAAGACGTTCGTTCTGCAGTCTAACTCTAAAACATATGCAACTAGCTGATTGGTCGGTGATCACACGTGATGCATGCATTCTGTACAAGCCAAACTCTGCCTCCACATCAATGCCTACACAGAATGCATGCATCACGTGTGATCACCAACCAATCAGCTAATTGATCTATGTGGTGATCGTTTTTATTTTTATTATTCACGTACATATTTAGCTCAGTGTCACATGGGACATTATTCTAACGTTGGAACGTTGGCGGGTCTCAAGGCCCATTCATACTGACGTGTGCGTGCATACGACACGGCACGTCACGTCAGGTGTGTCGTGTTGTACCATACTACCGTCCATACAGACGTAAATATGTACGGCACGCCCACGGCACCTCAGGCCTCGTGTTTCAGCATACTACCGTATAATGGAGACGTGCCTTTGAGGTGCGTCGATGTACAGTCAGTATACGTCAGTATGAACTGGCATTCAGTCATTCACCCGCCCCATGGACGTGCGATTGAATAAGATCTGCATTGTTCGCAATGTTTGCCAGGAATACAGTGAACTGAAGGAGAGGTGTGATTTGTACGAGAAGCTGTTCAACGAGCAGGAACGCACCATCAAGGACTATGAACGCACGTTGGAAGAGATGGGCGGCCACATGGCGCAGTTAGTGCATGCATTTTTTTCAATTTTAAATTTTCAAATTGTTTCTGTTTTCACGACACAACGCTTCTGAACCACGTTCCAATCTGCTACATCACGTGGAATGGTGTTATAATCAATTGCGCATTGGTTGATTGGTGGTTTTTTAATAAATCTGTATGCTGTGTTAGATATTTTAAATAGATGTTGCGTTTTGTTCGTTTCAATTTCCAAAACAAAATGTAAAATTTCAAATTTAAAAAAATGCAACCAGGTCGAAATTGAAATTGGAGGATTTGAGGGAAGAGCTGCTGCCGATGGCGGACGCGCAGTGGGAAGACGACAAAGAGGCGACAAACTGCAAACAGTGCGAACAGAAGTTCACGGCCACACGCAGAAAGGTCAGTTATAATTTCAAAGTTACAGTTCATTGTTAAAAAGGCGTTAAAAAAGTTGACAAATTGCACGGTTACCGCACTCCTTCCTGGTTCAAAACTAGTCCGTTAGTTTCAGTGAAAGTTAGTCATCTCACTTGACGTCATTTGACCATTTGTTACGGTTTTGGTGCTTGCTGGCTGATTACTAGCGTTTGGCCGTTCAAAATTCAAACCAACGAAACAGTTTTGCTCCGGTGACCTTATTTGCTACAGCTGCGAGTGTCTCATAATGTTTCTGAAGTTTTTTCCAGCACATAAGTAAACAAAAGTAATATTTATCAGTGGCAGAAAATTAGGCCATATGTTGGCAAACAAAATCAGGCTGAAAACGATTTCGAATTTTGAACACAAATTAGCACTGGGGTAGGAATCAAGATGGCTTATTTTTGCTGGGTTAGCACTGATAAAAAAACATTCACACGCAATTGAAACCAGAAAACAAATAGTACGTGACTTTTTGCCTTTTATTATTTTTTCAGCACCACTGTCGAAACTGCGGTGGTATCTTCTGCAACCCGTAAGTCGTTGTGTTTTCGTAATCCTGCCCAGAAGAAAAAATGATTCCACTTTTCCTACCATACTCGTGAATTTAATTGAACCGTGATATGGTAATACCCTATGCATCAATGAACAATGCAAATAATAGTATTTAGTAAAAAATGTAACGCATTGAGCAAGTGAAGCGCTGATTGGTCAGTCTGGGTGATGCAACCAATTAGCGACTGCGGTGCTTAAGATCGCATAGTTTCTACCGTGTGTGTTCGCTGCAAATTTTACAGGACTGAAAGTTCGCTGTTTTTGAGTTGCAGTTTTTGCGTGAAACCTTTCAGATGCAGTGAAAACACGATGCCACTGCCATCTTCGTCAAAGTTGGTACGTGTCTGTGACCAATGTTACGCATTGCTACTCAACCGTTACTCCGCAAAGCCGTCGGCAAACTCGGCCGCTGCCTCCTAGCAGATCCACTTCAATTGCTGATCTTTACCTTATTTGTCGATCAGACACAAATGTAAACAGTTATATTTTCTGTTAGACTGAATTTCATTTGTCCTTTCCTTTTGATCTGGGATGTGACTCGACGTTTTCGCCGGTTTCTTTATAGATAAACTGACAGGTCAAATGTTTTGTTTGTGAACAGTAGTTGTTTCAAGCGGCATTCATGAAGCAGTATTTAGTGACGCGTCGCAAATGTAAACATATAGCTGTGCGTTATAAGATGTGGTCTGAAAACGTGGACTTTTTGTTGTTACTGGACCAAATTTCCATTTTGTTTTGCTGGTTTTTTTGGTAACTGCTGACAGAATCACTTATTTTACAAAACTATCTGATTGATCCTATTTATTTGACACCTGTTTGACGACAAAAAATCACACCATAAAATTGTTTTCTGAAAATTTTCACACACCACTGTTTCTCGTGCTTATCAGCAGTGTTTGTTTTTGTTGTTTTTTCTCTGCTTTGTTTTTGTTGTTGAAAAGTAATTCCACATTAAGTTATTCTGTGCTATACTCCGGTTATCCATGTTTTCAACTTCGTTGGAGATTTTTTTCAAACGAAAAAATGTGTTTATGCTGGTGCTGGTTTATTCGGTTTGCTCGACTTCTCAGTTACTTTTTCGTCCGTCTGTTTTATGATGTGTATGTTCATATCGCACAAAAAACAGTTTGTCATAATACTTCATTCCTACATTGTGTGAGTTTAGTTTCAGTTCCTGCACGGAAAATTCGCTTTTTCGCTGCATGATGTATCAGCGATATTTTGTCGTTAAAAAACAGTGGGAAAATGAAATACGCAATTTTTTTTGAAAATTCAGTTCCAGTTGTTTCGCGTTTCCATGCGTTTCGTCGCATCGAATTATTTTTGATGATGTTTTTCTATTCGAGTACCTGTTTTGGGTTGGGTTTTTCATTGCACAAATGCGAAACTCTGAGAGTCTGCTTTTGTTAACAACAGGAATCACTGAGGCTGCTTGGTTTTGATGCTACTCTGATTGGTAGTTCAGTATTTTTTCGTGTGTTTTTTTCAGAGTTCACCATTTGGGTGTGTAACACCGTTTGTGGTGGCGAGGCCGTTTCGGGGGCTTCCAAGAAGTGTCGTCGTGGCCAATCCAGCCCAACACCACCATCTGATGATCTAACAAAAAAAATAATAAAAAACCACGCAAAATGGACGCATTGCTGCGGCGTCAAACGGTCGTGTTTCTGTGCTTGTTCTTCGGCTACACGATGTACGTCGTGTGTCGCAAGGATTTCGCCTTCGTCATCCCGATCATCGGCAAAACCGAGCCAATGGCCAATGAGGACATGGGTTCGCTTGAATTTTTTTATTTATAAAATGATTGGAGTTTGGCGAGCACTGCATTAGATTTTGAGCAGTGACATGTATGTTCGAGTCTGAATTTACCTCGAAGTTCGTGAAATATTCCGCCAAGTTTCCTATTCTGGATGCGACTACTAATTGTAGCTACAATATCATTTTTTTGGTTCTGCGACTCATTGCGTGCGCCGACGTCGAAAGGAAACTAGTTTCAATCTTCATACGGCAATTGAAAATCGCCAAAGTGACCCGACTCGATTTAGGAAACTGGGATCGCTTTACCAATTTTGAATTCGCGCGTCACGCATGAAACTGTTTACCGATCTATGCGCTCAAAAGAAAAGATTACCGATCAACAGAAAAGATCATACCTGTGCGGCGACGATGTGTGGTGAACTTTCAGTATGCACATTGCGGCAATGTTCACCAACGCCGCACGGGTATCGAACACGGGATTTTCAAAAGCTTTTGTTGTCGATCATGTTGCTTCATGACGTACCAATCGTTTGCAGGCGCGATCGTCTCCTCTCAGAACCTAGCGTACGCGGTCGCCAAGTTCTTCCTGGGCGTCTTCAGCGACCACGTCGACGCGCGCTACATGTTCTTCACGGGCCTGTGTGCTGCGGCCGCCTCTGTCTTCCTGTTTGCCTCCGTCGCCTCCGTGCCGCTATACTGGTGGGCGGGTGGGCGGAGTCGGCGCGGTTTGCACGGATGAACACATACAGTCGAACTCTAAATAAAACGCACTCAGCTGATTGGCTGGTGAGCACGTGCATGCGTGCGTTGCACAGAAAGCATGCATGCACATGACCACCAACCCATCTGCTGGTACCCAACCAGAGTCCGACTTATCAGTAGACTGTACATTTTTTGCATTTATTAGGTACACTTCTTTTTCAAATTTCTTCCAGTGCCGCTTGGTTCCTGAACGGACTTGCGCAAGGGTGCGGCTGGCCGGCTGAAGCAAAGTTACTGCGACAGGTTGGGTGATTTGCAATTGGAGTGGAGTCGCTTGCTTCATGACATGTGATGCTGAAGCGCAACTTCCTTCACTGCTTTTCATTTTCCGTTGCAGTCTATTTCTATGTCATATGCAATTAGCTGATTGATTCGTGAGCACGTGGTGCATGCGGTCTGTGCGCAGGCATTGCTATGGGAGGCGGAGTCTGTTTTGCACCGAATGTATCATGTAGTCACCAACCAATTAGTTAACTGCATATGACATAGAAATACAGTCGAACAATAAATTACAGGGCATCCGAGTGATTACGGTATGCATGCTTTCTGTGCAAACCAAACTTTGCCCCCAAAGCAACGCCTGTGTCACGTCGGTTTAGCTCCCACGTTGGCTAGCTCCCGCGCGGGAATTAACTGGTGGTTAGCTCCCGCGCGGGAGATAAGAACCGGCGGTTAGCTCCCGCAGCTCATGGTGTACTCCCGCCTGCGATATTTCTAACTAGAGCGAACTGCAGGCTGTCATTTGCCTAACGTGTGTTCGACGAAGGTATGACACCGTATATGACACGACCGCAAGAATCACCGATAGATCGTCTAATATGACACGACCGAACGAATCACCGATAGATCACCGTATATGACACGACCGAAAGAATCACCGACAGATCACCGAATACGAAGCATATGATTGCACCTGTGTCAACATTCCCATTTTGTCACACAGCTGCACGGTAGCTTGGTTTTCGAGCACCACACTCATCGTGCTTGCTGATTCGGGGATGTCAGGCGAGAGCACCGAGCGAGACCAGGATGACCAGTCGACGGAAGCGCCCGTGTTTGGTGTCTGACGGAGCCATGCACGCTCAGGCTCAACGTCGCAGCGGGCCTCGAGGTGATGATGATGAGACCGTTTGGGTGTTGAGGCTTTGCTGACGGCCAGCTGGACGAACGATGGTTTTGATGGTTGATGATGCCAGTCGACCATGTTAACTGCGGAAGGGAAGACAATGAAGTTCTGTGACCGGTGTTGGCCGTTTTTATAGGATTCCTTCTGGTGCAATTAGCGCAACGACCGCCTAATTTGCAATCGTTCCGCAATTATCGTGACCGAATTTCGACGCTTTGCTGCATTTATTTGTGCAATTTTCTCTAATTTTCTCACTAATACAGCGCAAAAGATAGTGCTAATTATTTTCTTGAACCACAATTATTTCGGAAACTTGAACAATAATTGCACTGAAATTATCAAAATCGGACGTTAATGATAAAAATTAATTAAAAATAATTAGGGGAAGAGGAGAAAAGGGTGGGGGGAAAAAGAAAAGGAAGCGGAAAAGCAACAGGCTGAGGAGGAGAAACGTAAAAAAACAGGTGAATGGAGAACGCTGCATGGTGTGCACATTATTGCGCTCGCATGTTGTTGTTGTTGTGGCCACCGAGTGCACTTGATTGGCAGTCACGCAGCACCCGTTCGATCTCGGTTGTAATGAGAACCCGAAATTTGCCAGTCTCCCGTTCGCCATGCTCCGGCGTGTGTCGGCTTCGTCGAACACACGTTAGGCAAATGACAGCCTGCAGTCCGCTCTAGTTAGAAATCTCGCAGGAGTACACCATCAGCTGCGGGAGCTAATCACCATTGGTTAATTCCCTCGCGGGAGCTAACCGACGTGACACCTGCACAGAAAGCATGACCACCAACCAATCAGTTGATTCCTTATAATTTTGAGTTCGACTGTTGGCTGTAGACACGCAACATTAGTGAACCTGGTTGGCAGGCGCCGACAGCGGATTATGCGGTGATCCATGTTTCACTGTAATTTTATGAGCGTTTTTTTCGCCAAACCGCCAAACTTCCAACATCGCAGTGGTACACCCCGGAACGCCTCGGCACATTTTGGTCGCTCGGCTCGGCGAGCAGCAACGTCGCTGGCAGTGTCGTGCCCGCTATCCTGCCATTTCTGTTGCCACTCACTGGCGGCTGGCGGCAGTTCATGATGCTCACTGGTGTGTAGGACATGTGCTCATTTTTTAAGCCCGGTTCATGCTGACGCACGTCAAAGGCACGTCTCCACGGATGATATTATGCTAACATAGGAGACGTGACGTGACGTGACTTTACGTGACGCGCCGTGCCGCATGTGTATACGTCAGTATGAACGGGCCTTCATTAACCTTAGACTTTGTGAACATAACATCATTTTTCTTCTCATCTCACTTGCACATCGTTTTGTTCGCTTTTGTTGGAGTATTCTATGTCTGTGTGTTTTCCGACCTATGCTTTGTATATTCCAGGTGCTGCCTCGTTGTTGATGGCCGTCGTCTTCCTGGTGTGCGTGCGCAACAGTCCGGAAGAGTGCGGCTTTGAGCCGGTCAACCCGCAAGTCGCCTCCACTGCCAAACCAGCAAAATCGGCCGCTGCTGCAAAAGAAACAGCAGGTGCGAGCTGACGAAGCAAAGTGCTCGGTTGATGTAGTGGTTTCTTTTGTGAAGTAAAACTGATGTTTTACGACGTGAAAAAAACGAAACGAATGAGGGAATTTGTTGTCGTTTTTCATAGATGTTTGTATGTTTGTTTAAACGTGTCACTTTAAACCGCAGAATATAGAAAACTTGCGAAAGGAGAAAGATTGAAGTCAGGTGGTGCACACAATCAGCCACAAACGGGGGTGTTTCATGTTCAAGCAAACCCGGTACGTTCGGTATTTTTTGCTTGTAATTCAGTTTCCTATGCTCTGTATTCTGCAAAAAAACAGTGGCAGATTAGCGACAGAAGAACACAACACGAAGGTTGGAGTTTGTTGTTGTTTTCACAGAGATACGAAGAATTTCAGAACCAAACCATCAAAAACCAGAAACCTCAAACGCAGAGAAGCAACCAAACCGGCGACAACGAATGAGTGAGCATTTTGTTGCGCAGATACCGACAAAGCGAAGGCCGGTTGGCCGGAGATGCTGCGGAGTCCGCTGCTCTGGATGATCAGCGTGTATTATTTGGTCGGTTTTGCCGCGAAGACGGCGTGCGAGAACTGGCTGCAGTTGTTTCTGATGCGCGAGAAGATGATGACGCAGGCTGCCTCGGCACAGGTACAGTCCATCAGGATAATATAATACTACTAGCTGATTGGCTGGTTTGGTAGTCACGTGATGCGTGCATTGCTGTAATTTTGCATGTATTTTGCAAAAAAGCGACAGGTTTTTGTGGGGTTTCGAAAAAACAAACGCTTGGTTTGGTATTCTTTGCTGCGGTTGCAGAATTGAGGGCGAATTTTGCGACCGCGTGACTTGATTCATGCAGTTTATGACATTCATGTTTGTTGCATTGTTTGTTTTTAGGTGATGAGCTCATTCGAAACGGGCGGATTCATCAGCAGCGTGCTGACCGGCTATCTCACCGACTGGATGATGGTGCACAGGGTGAGGCGGATTTAATTCTGTGTTTTTTGGGGGGTTCCCTTTGGTTTGTTCTGGTCACCCGAGCTTTTCGCTTTGTTGGTCGTTCAAAGAAAACTGTGAGTTGAGAAAACAGTGATTGACTAATTTTTTGTCCTTTTTTCAAGAACCCCGAGTCGCGCGCGAATCCACGCCTGGACCTGTGCACGGTCTACTCGGTGCTGGCCGTCGCCATCACGTACGGCATCGTTGTCGAAGATGTTCGTTGCATTGAAAAGTTTTTATTTTGAACAATTGAAAAAAATTACAGTTCTCTTAATCACACAGGAGAAACGATTTTTTAATGTCGTATTTATGTTGAAACATTGGTTTATGTTTTATGTTCCTTTGCCAGAAACTGAAACCGGTGTTTTCGTGTTTCACCACCAGTTTGGCGTGGAACGTTTTTTTTTCCAACGACCTCGAGAGAGCGCGAACGCTCAGTCGGCTCGCAACATGATGCACTGCAGCGCAGACCGCGGCATTAATGTGATTTTAGAGTTGAGCAACTGTTGTTTTTGTTGCAGAGCTACCTGCATGTGCTCGGCTTTGCCTACGGCTTCGTGTTGTATGGCAAGATTAACATCTACGGCCTGGTGGCGACCGAGGCGGCGCCCGTGCACCTCAGCGGCTCCTCGCACGCCATCGTGGCACTCGCCTCCAATCGTTCGTTCCTTCTTTTGTTGCCCGTTTTGATACTCGGCCAGTTTTGACGACACGTTTCTATCACGTTTGATTTTTCGTCTGCGGCTCTCTTATCGGTGGTGTTCCGGAAATTGGAAGATGCCAAATTCCGCGCTAGTTTGTTGTTGGGGTGAAAAAGCTTCAGGAGCAGTACCCTCGCCACGATAGTGGACAGCCTCTAAAGGCCCGTTAATACCCGACATATTCGCATGCGGCACGTCACGTCATTTAAGGTCTCGTGTTATTGCATGCCACCGCTCATAGTTCACACCTGACCTACGTCGACGTACGTCTGCATACGTTCGATATAAACGGACCTTACCTTTGCCACGCTCCTATGATCTCCCCAGTGATCTGCGACCGGTCTTGTTGGTTTCAATGCCGGTAACGTTGATGGTCACTGATGTTCTGCAGTGGGCGCCGTGCTGGCCGGTCTGCCATTCAGCATGCTGGCCACGGTCTACGGTTGGTCGGCCGTGTTTCAACTGTTGTCGGTGGCGCTGCTGTTCTGTGCGTCCACGATGGCGCTGACCAGAGGCTGGTGCACGCACATCGCTGGCGGGCCGCAGAAACTGAAGGTCAATTAAAGAAATGAATTCGCCGCTTCGCAACACCACCCGCCAGCAAACAGAGTCATGTCTTATATATTTATTTATTTATTTCTCGGTTTGTTTGTTTGCTTGTTGACATTATAATGCTGTCTTGTTGCTCATCGTACCCAGTGGTGCCCCCCAGTTGTTCGTGTTTGATTCACTTTTTCACTAGTCAGGCGTTTCCGAACAAGTAATGAAATGTGAAGGTGACGTGTCTGTAATTATCTATTATCTGTGTCTTCAACCGCTTATTTCTTGTACAGTACTAGACTTCTTGCCGCGTTTAAACTGTTAGAATTCTTGTTTTTTCTCTCCTAATTTCAACAGCTGAAATGCGATGTAGTTCGTTAGAACTGATGAGCCGATAATCGGAATAATTATTAATGTGTGTGTTCCCCTAACTTGGCTAGTTATCAGCTGTTTCAGTGGCTTGATGAGTGCTTTGTAGATAGCAATTTGCTGTACAACAGTACCAAATATTGCAGCTTTCACGGCGTTGCAATGAGAAAAGTGGCATTTTGCAACAGAGCTTCTTATCTTTTCATATGCGTGTGTTCTTAAATCCACTAAATTGCTTATGTTTGACTTTCTGTTTACCTCAATTTTCACCGTTGTGTGGCAAAAATGCAGTTGAATTTAGATTTATAAGTTTTTGCAAGGTTCAAAATTAGTTGTTCAAATGGTTTACTTTGCTTTTTTCTATCCACATGTTTTTGTAATCTTTCATAATTTTTTATGTTTTTTTGATATTTCTTACCATGCAAGTCGATTCGTTGATCTAGTCACCAAATCAATTTCTGTATTTCAGTTGCAATGAGTTCCTTGATATTGATTTTATTGGTTCTTTTACGCTTCAAGCAACACTTGTGCCTTATTGTTCAGCTTTTTAAACGTGTTTTTATTGGCTGTAGAAATTGTGGCCCACCAACCAAACATTCAGAAGATGTTCGAAAGATGTATTCTGATGGTTTTATCATTTAGTCTGCTTGTGCCAAGTCTCCGTTTTTAGTGCGTCATTTTTTGACATTATGATGGTCGAAAATAAAATACCGTTTGCTTCGTGTCCAGCTCAATTTCAGTGAACAGCACGCGCATGCGCATTTTGGGGGCGTATTTTCACCCCTGTTATTCTGTTGCTTGACAGGATGTTTACTGTGGATCTGCAGTAAGGGGCATTCATGAAGCAGTATTTAGTGACGCGTAGCTATACATTATGACTACGCGTCACTAAATACTAGTTTCATGAATGCCGCTTTGGTATTTAAAAAATCAAATTGCCTGAAACGTATTTCGCAATACGCTTATAACAGGTCTGCTCTGCATGACGTGTCACTCAGTACTATTTTATGTGGGACTGTTCAGTGAGCCAAAGTCACGACTCTAGTCGGCTGTGCAGTAACCCTGAGCAGCATTATTAAAGTATGTTTGTTTAAACCTGCCATTTTCGCTAATAACAGAACAAGCGAAACTTTGAATTATACACTAATAAGAACGAATATATCGAGCTTGGTTGAAATGAAACGCCCCATTAGTGGATAAATACGTTTTCTCGCCAACTCCGATCCCGTTCTTTCTTCATTTGCGAGCTCTATATTCTACGAAAAAGCGGCAGGTTTCAACAAGCACACTGTACGATCGATCGCTTTGCACAGGCAACTGCAAACTTGCGCTGACTTCACTGTGCCCGCGATGCCTGTGCAGCAGCAGCTCACGGTCGGCATCGCCGCGTTCGGTGTTGTGGCGTTTCTCATGCAATACTCAATACATAAAATCGATGAAGGACACGTCGGCGTGTACTACAGGGTGAGTGGGTTTGCTGGACGGGCTCACTGTGGTGCCGAGGTCTCGGTGTTACTTCGTTTGGCACCACCCTGTTGATTCGTTGAGTCAGCAGCTGATTTAGTTTTTAGCCACAGTGATGGGTGATAAATAGCTGACATTAAGTCGTGCAAGTTGAGACTGAGAGTCAAATAGCTTCAGCATTTTGCATTCCCAGCGCGCGCCTGGTTGGCTCAGTGTGTTCAATATAGGCACTTGATGACAGAAAACTCGATGGGCGCCCTACTCGACGGCCGTTCTATACGCTTTGCTGGCTTAGCCCTGGCTAAAAACACCGCCTAAAATCAACGTTCCTTCGTTCTGTGCAGTCTGTGATCGATTTGTGTTTCTGGCGACAATTCTCTGTTCCCCATTTGTGCAGGGCGGTGCGCTGTTGACCGGTGTGAACGCGCCCGGGTTCCATTTGATGCTGCCGTTCTTGACGAGCGTCCGATCCGTACAAGTGACCCTGCAGACGGACGAGGTGAAAAACGTGCCCTGTGGCACCAGGTGAGACGAGCAGGCTCAGTGCAACGCTGCAGTCGCCGTGTTGATTGGTTGTTTTTTGAAATACAGTGCGTTTGTGTAAAGCTGGCACTGTATTGCGGAATGTAGAGCACGAGAACGAGCGGGATCGGAGTTGCAAGAAATGAACATCTTTAGCCGGGGTTTCAAGCAAACCCGATTACATTCGCTCTTCGTAATGGGATTCAAAGTGTCGTATGCTCTCGATTCTGCGGAAAATAGTGACAGTTTCATGCAAACATACTTTACGTTGCAATTTGCGCCTGACGATATGTGCCACGCATTCTATTGTTGTTTCGAGTGATATAAAACTGATATTTTCTTTTTTTCAACGCTTCATCATCATTTTTTTGCGCGTCGTTTCAGTGGCGGTGTCATGATCTACTTTGATCGCATCGAGGTGGTCAACATTCTCAGCGCCAGCAGCGGTTTGTGTCAATAGTTGTTCGTTTTTATTACTAATAATTAGTCGCACAGCTTTTTCCCATTTTCCTGGGTGGTTTATCTTTTTTGAATTCTCCACTCTCAGTGTATGACATTGTTCGAAACTACACTGTGGAATACGACAAAACGTTGATCTTCAACAAAGTGCACCACGAAGTGAATCAGTTCTGCAGCGCTCACTCTTTACAGGAAGTCTACATTGACTATTTCGGTTTGTCCACTCACTACTTCGCTGTTTTTTTTCAGTTTTTTTGAGGAAATATTCTATTTCAAACAGTTTTATCCTTTTTTTCTCGCAGACCAAATCGATGAAAACCTGAAAACGGCGCTGCAGACCGACTTGACCGTGATGGCGCCCGGGCTGTTCGTCACCTCCGTTCGCGTGACGAAACCGAAAATTCCGGAGTCAATTCGTGCCAACTATGAGTCGATGTGAGTATATTATTTTTTTGTCCAAGATTTCCGCAAAAAGTCAACTGAAAGAACCTTGAATGGAATCTTTCTTGCGTTCCGCTTATTTGCTCCAAGTTTTAGTTAATAGGCAAATCGTGTTTGCTTGCTCAGGGAAGCAGAGAAGACGAAACTGCTGATTGCCGTTCAACATCAGCGAGTTGTCGAAAAAGAGGCGGAGACCGACCGCAAGAAGGCCATTATCGGTCAGAGCTGAGATGTTCTCGTTTTGCTTCATTTCGTTCTCTTATACAGTCGACTCTAAATTGTAGGCAATCAGCTGATTGGTTGGTGATCGGGATGCATGCGTTCTATGCACACCAAACTCCACATGAATGCCTGCACAGAATGCAAGCATCACGTGATCACCAATCAATCAGCTGATTGCCTATAATTTACAGTTCGACTGCAGTTCGTGATTTTTTTTGCACACTATCACGTCCATTCATTTTTCAGAGGCTGAAAAATCGCAGCAAGTCGCCAAAATCCGATTCGACCAAATGATCATGGAGAAGGAGTCGGAGAAGACAATGTCGGAATTGGAGGGTTGGTGCTGCACACCTGCAGTCGAACTCTAATTTGTAGGCAATCAGGTGATTGGTTGGTGATGCAGCACATGATGCATGCTTTATATGCAGGACAGACTGCGCGCCCACGGCAATGCCTGCACAGAAAGCTGATCACCAACCAATCAGCGGATTGCCTATAATGTAGAGTTCGCCTGCACATCGCGGTCACACAATTTTTTGGATGCATCCTGCTTTCTCAAGCATCCGTGCAGACCAAACGCATCTGGCGCGGGAGCGTGCGCGCGCCGACGCCGAGTTCTACACGGTACAGCGGCAGGCGGAAGCTAATCAGCTGCTGCTGACGCGCGAGTATCTCGAGCTGCGACGCCTCGAGAGTGTCACCGCCAATCAGAAGGTCTACTTCGGACCGAACATTCCGTCGATGTTCCTTGATGGAATGTCGTTTGGCGCCGGCACCGACCAGCAACGCGCGGCACACGCCAAGGACAAACCGCAGTCGCAGACGCCGTCCGCAGGCGGTTCTGCGTCGTCGTCGTCGCGACACGACTCGACCACTGGCAACAAGAAACATTGATTGATTGATTGATTGATTGATTGATTGATTGATTGATTAATTGAATAACATGATCGGTATTTGCTGCCAGCTGTGTGACTTGCTTTTGTGTCTGTGTGTGTATGCCAGTCTCTGTGTCACAGATGTTGATTTGTTCTGTTGTGCCTGCATGATTTTTCGAATTGCGAGTTTTTGTTTGCACCCCCCCCCCCATCTCTTCCACCCTGGTTCCGGATGGAACGACCGGCGACTGTTGTTGTGCCATTACCTATTTTGTCTGCCCCCCCTCCATGTTTATTGGTGATACTGTTGTTTGTTATCTTATTTGTTGTTTTCTATTGTTTGTTGTACTTTTCTGACACTGTTTTTGTTGAGGTAGAAGTGTTAGCGAATGTAGGTTGGTCAGATTTTTTAACCTTACCAAATATCGGGTTTTTCTGTTCTCTTCAAGTTTGCTGTACTACCCTGCTTGGCTGTGTGTGGTCATTGTGTGTGGACTTTTCTTGTGAAATTTGTCCTCGAATCATGCGGAGAATTGGCGAAATCATCAACAAGTTGGTCAATGCTAGTTTTTATTGCTCCCGCGTTTTCAGTCATGTGTTTTTTTCAATTTGTTGGTTAATTGATGGAGAAAATAAAAATCAAAATACTTTTCGATAATAATTTCTTCTCTGATATGGTGACATTGACCATGACCACACTACTCTGTGATCTTTTTCTTTGGTTCTGCGCATGGGCGGCAAAGTAGTTTCATGCTTGATGCGGCAATTCAAATTATTTGCCCATTTAGCAGTGCGTCGCCGTAACCGATATGACGTGACCCTGACGATACATTGATTGTACGTACACACACAACAGGTTTAAACCTCTTAGTCAAACATCACGAGAACATTCTGCCAGTGAACTACCGCAACAAAGAGGAACGACGACGGAGTGTTTTGCTTGTGACGCATTTGGCATTGCAGAACACAAAATAATGTCCGACAGCGAGCAACATGACGTGTTCCAATCGGTGTTCACAGCACGATACAGTCGCAACAGTGTTTTATTGCGCGTGTTTTCGGAGCGACATCGAATTGAACTCTGGCGTCAGCTGTGGACGTGGCTGGCGCAGGCTGAGATGGAACTGGGCGTTGCGCGAATCACGACGGATGCGGTGAGGCAGGACGATTGCGCACTGGTTGGATGGAAACAAAATTTCGTTGATTGTTACAGTAAATAGTGCTAAACAAATTTCGCACTTTTAAGGGCCCGTTGATGCAGAGAAATTTGCATGACGAAGGATTTGGGAGCGAATCAGTTCGTTTGGGTTCACAATAAATTGCCTTACAACAATATTTCCATGCCCTCTTGTTGTGGAACGCGCGCAACCGTCCGTGCCACACCATTACACCGATGAACCGAACTGTCGGAGTTTCTGGGATCCGTGCGAAGGGGAAAAAATTCAAAAAAAAGAATCGACTGGTTCGTTCATCTGTCACGTCTGTCGTGTGCAGGTCGCTGCAATGCGCGCACAGCAATCGAACATTGATTGGTCGTTTGTAGCAGAACGTGAACGTCACGTGCGTCATGACGTCATGGCGCATATCGGCGCGTACGAGCGCGTCTGTCCCCAGGCGGCCGGCATCATCCATCTCGGCGCCACTTCCTGTTTTGTCACCGTCAGAGAGACTTTGTGTTTTTGTATCTTTGGGTTTTTTTCATCTGGTTCGCACAGTTGAACCTCTAAATTATGATTGTAGGCAATCAGCTGATTGGTAGACGATCACGTGATGCATGCTGTTTCAGTGGGCGGAGTCTGTCCTGCACAGAAAGCATGCATCACGTTCACGTGCATCACCAACCAATCAGCTGATTGCTTAAAATTTAGAGTTTGACTGCAGGTGTGTTTTAGTCGATTTTTCGTCGACGAAGATGTTGTTGTTGTTGTTGTTGTTGTTGTTGTTGTTGTTGTTGTTGTTGTTGTTGTTGTTGTTGTTGTTGTTGTTGTTGTTGTTGTTGTTGTTGTTGTTGTTGTTGTTGTTGTTGTTGTTGTTGTTGTTGTTGTTGTTGTTTTCATTGCCGCCCACTGCCGAGTGCTGTCGCACCATTCAGCGTCCAGCCAGGTTGCCTTTTCCGGCCACCTTCAAAAAAACGTGACTGTTCGCTTGGAAGCGCTGGTGAACTGCAGCCGTGCCCAGTCGACTAAGACCAAACAAATCAAAACATGGACGATCGCACCATCCATCCACCCAGCCATTTTTGCACAAAAAGCAGGCAACTCCGATAAAACTGTATGAACAGCATGTATGTAGCACGGAGACCCATCAATATCCGAGTTACTGTGTCGCAATAAAAACAGCTCGTTTGTTTCTCCGTGCAGGACAACGCAGACCTGTTGATTCTGCGTGAGGCGATCACGGAGATCGAGCATCGTCTGGTGGTCTGCGTCGCGAGACTGGACGACTTTGCCGAGGAACACAAGGGTCGACCGACCGTTGGTGGGTGGAAAGGTTGAGTTAGGGGGGGGGGCTGAACCGGCTTGTACTTGAAACGCTTTTTTCACGAAAATTGCTCGCGACTGAATTCAAAACCGACAGTTAATGGGTGGTGGGTGGAAATGTTGAGCGGTTGAACCGGCTTTTGCACGCGACTGAACGGGGTTATGGAGGCCGGCAACGGCGGCAGCGATGTTATGGGGATTCGCTTTAGGCCGCTGTTTGTTAGATGTCTGTGATACATTCACACAAGAAGACCGCATGAGCCAGGCCGGACGCACTACCAAGCAGCCTCGATCACCACCGTCGGCAAGCGCGCCCTGCTCTGGCTTCAGTCGTTGCTGTTTGCGCTGCGCGATCTACAGGCCGCCAAGCGGGAGCTGCGCTTTCGCGGCTGCAAAGGTGCGACGGGCACGCAGGACTCGTTTCTGACGTTGTTCGACGGCGACGCGCACAAGGCAAGTGCTTGTCTTATCATCAGCTGCTCTTTTGGTTTCAGATTCAGATTCAGATTCTTTATTTCAACGCACAACATAAGTCATGGCAAACAGACGAAAAACATCTGGATTAACCGTTCCTAGTATAACTCTCAAAGACGGGTACAACTGTCTCTTATTTGCGCAGATTTCTGAAAATCATTTGTGATCGTTTATTTTGGTCCCGCCGAGACTCAATGCGCGCATAATAGATGGGTGAACAGTTTCATGCATGACACGGGAATTCAAAACGATCCGAGTCTCCCCAAAATAGGCTCAACTTGGGCGATTTTGAATTGCCACATAACGATTAAAAACTAGTTTTTCTTTTCCCCGTCTGCACACGCAGTGAGTCGCAGAACGCAAAACAAATTTGATAAAGTGATCAGAATTTCGTTTGTGTCGTTCGTGCGCTCGCAGGTGTGCCGCCTGGACGCGCGTGTCAGCGAGCTGGCCGGTTTCGCCGGTGTGGGCGCGTCGTTCGTCGTCACCGGGCAGACGTACGATCGAATGTTGGACGCTCGTCTGGTGAACGCGCTCGCGACGCTCGCCGCCGCCGTGCATCGGTGCTGCCTCGATCTGCGAATCTTGCAGGTGCGTACGGTGTGTGTGGCACCTGCGGCAAATGTTTCGACGTTTCGAAAAACTGTTATCACTATTTTTTTCTGGGTCAGTAAGAAACTGCAAAGTCGCATAAGACATAAGTTGTCTGTGCGTTCGGAAGATCGAACCCGTCGATCGGTGTATAGGCACTTAACGACAGAGAAAACTCGATCGATGGGCACCCTACTCTACGGCGCTCTGTACACTTTTCTGGGTTGGCTCTGGCTGAAACATCGCCCAACATCCTAGCAAACAAACAACAAACGTGTCACCGTGTGCGAGTCGTGCGTGTTTAATTGTGACTGTGCAGTATTACTGTGTAAAAAAAGTGTACATGAATGAGACTGAGGTGATCAACCGTGAAGCTTGCAGGCGACTGGCGAACTGTTGGAGCCGTTCGAGTGCGGCCAAGTCGGCTCGTCAGCGATGCCGTACAAGCGCAACCCGATGCGTGCCGAGCGCTGCTGCGGTCTCGCGCGTTATCTCATGTCGCTGCCGGCGAACACGCTCAACACGGCCGCGCTGCAGGTCTGCGTCTGTGGCCTCCTACGTCGGGGCGCAGTCATGCCGTTCACATGTACAGTGTGTACACTTGTACAGTCGTACTTTGGCGAAAAAAACCGAAAAACAGATTGTCGCGGAACAAAACGTGCTTTTTCCGTGCAATCGCTCGTCGTACTCTCTCTTTGTCTTCTCGGGCACCCTGCATAGTTGCAACACATCTGTAATTGCAATGTATGGCGGACGTCGTGGCCTGCGGAAGTGGAAGACAGTGAATCTTTTGAGTGATTGACAACACAGTTCAACTCACAACTCCGACCAACTGGCCTTTCACACTCAGGGTTTCGAGCGCACGCTGGACGACTCGGCCAATCGGCGTCTCGTGCTGCCGGACGCGTTCCTCGCTGCGGACACGCTGCTCACCACGTTCCAGAACATCGTCGAAGGTCGCGCTCGATTTTCGATGTTTCGAAGATTTTATAAACTTCGATTTTTTTGAAGAACAACGTTCTTTCACTAAACTGGACACGCTGCAGAACCGTTCCAAAACTAGCTGTTCGCTATCGATCGACTGTTTTTTTATCATTCTCGATCTCAGGGGAACTGAAACCTGCCAGTGCACCAGTGCCAGCGAACTGTTGCATCGAAGGTTTTTATTCCGGTTTTTGTGGTTTTTGCAGTGAGAGCGTGTGTTTCATTGTGTTGCAGGACTGCAAGTGGTGGTTGACGTCACCGCCGGTCACGTGGCGGCTGAGCTGCCATTTTTGGCGCTCGAGCGAGTGCTGATGCGCCTGACGCAACTGGGCGCCAGTCGCCAGGAGGCGCACGAAAAGATACGCGCTGTGTCGCTTCGGGTAAAGTGGTGGCCACATTGTGCAGAACACACTGAGCTCATGAAAGAAGAAAGAGCGCTTGTGGCAAGAAAAGCTATTTAGCTAAAAATGGGAGTGTTCGATTTCAGCCAAACCCGATACATTCGTTCTTCTTACTGGAGAAAAGTGACGGGTTTAAACTAACATACAGTAACTAAAGTATGGTTTTAAAGTATGTACAACTGACTAAAGTTTAGTTGTACTCTGAACAGCACCGCTTGACCGCTCTGCTTCACTCAATAGGGGTCTTGCACCTGATTGGCCCGCTGCCGGTAATGCCGACCGTGCTGCACGCGTTCTGTGCAGGCAACTGCTGTGTAGGCGGAGTCTGCTCTCCACGAAACGCATGCATCATGTGGTCACCAACCAATCAGCATTTTTTTCCGACAGGCGAAAGAACGCCAGTCACACGGCGACCCAGTTGAGCTTGTCGGTATGCTGCAGAATGATCCGTTCTTCGAGTCGGTTCGCGAGTTCGCCGCTGATTTATGCAAGGCAAGCTGAGATTTTCTTTAGTACAATGTGTAAATGACCGCTTCACAGTTTTGAAAAAGAACGTTTTGATCGCTTGGATTTTTTTTCTGAAATTCATCAGCGTTCCTGCAGAACCCACTATCGTTTGCCGGCCGTTGCGTGGAGCAAGTGGATGAGTTTCATAAAAACGAAGTGGCGCCAATTCTCGATGCGTACCCGCACGTGCGCAACACGAAACGCGCCACACTCGAAGTGTGACTTGACCGATTGTTTAGGGTTTCACTCATACTTCATTTCTGGCTATCCTTAATTTTATCTTATTCTTCCACATTTTCTATGAATAAATAAATGAAATTGAGTGCAGCAGCTCTGGTGCGATTGATAATTGAACAGAACACTGTTTGTCGGCGCAGTTATGTTTCGCCGCATTTCTTTCTCAACAAGTTCGGTACGTCGTCCAACAGTGCTGATGCTCAACGTTGACGAGGCCGAGTTTGGTGTGCCCGTAGACGTTGTACGCGCGAAGCGCCATGAATGGCGAGTCCTCATCGAGCAGTCGCACGAGCAGCCGTTTCAACGCTGCCCCTGCATCGTCGCCGGCGTCTCTGTGGTACCGTTCCAACGGGCCGTGTAGCTCCGCGTACAACTGGCACAGCACCAGTGGTTGCGGTTGTACAGCTGACAGTCGTGGGACGGCTGCAACAAAATGGACAACACCTGTCCTTGTCTGACGACAGTGTCACTGCGGTTGGCATGAGTTGCCGTGTCGTCAGACGCCAGCACTTTACACGGACACACCATCGCACTGGTGATTATTCTCGTTTTGGTTCACATGCTGCAACTGCGTGTCACGCCGCAACTGACGTGTGAACGGGCGTTGAGACGCCAATTGCCGTCACTCCAACCAACCGACAGTGTCATTATAAGGACCGGACGCCAGGAGACGCTGTCGCACGCCGAATCGTTCCTTCGCCAGCAGCTCGTACTCGTAGCCCTCGATGTCGAGATAGACGAAATCGACGAGCGGCCACTGGAGTGCGTTCAGCAGACTGCGTAGACCGATCACTTGCAACTGACCCGCGTCCGCATAGTACGGGCGGTTGGCGGCGTCGTAGCGCAACACGCTGCAATTGCCATTCAACACCGCTTCGATTGTTCCGAGTTCATACAACATTATGATCTTTCATTTCGGTCCCGAGATACTCAATGCGCGCATAGATAGGTTTCATGCATGACGCGGTAATTTAAAATTGGCAAAGGGATCCGGAGTCCCCGAGGATATGTAGAACCGAGTCACTCAGGCTACTTTGAATTGCTACATAAAGATTGAAACTAGCTTCCTTTCTACGTCTGCGTACGCATTCAGTCGCAGAATTTTAAAAAAAATTGAGAATAGCTGATCGCAAAACATTTGGACCTGCACAGTCCGACTTCGTGAATTCTTTCTCAGTGTTTCTGCGAATGAAAACGCAGTGACAAAAAAAACATGCTTCGCAGGTTACAGAGCACACTGATGAAGAACGAACAGAGTCGAAGTTGCAACAAACAGACAAAACTTATCCAGAATTTGATTTCAACCACACCCAATCAATACCTTTTCGTTTTTCTTGCTGACAAGTTTCGCGCATATGCTCTGTTCTGCGAACAAAAAAAACAAACTGACTGGGTAAGACGAACGTACATACAATAGTCGGAGGTAATTTCTTCACATGCAATCGGCCGTTTGTGAAAGTGTGCTTTGAAAAAGTGACAAAAGTGTTGCGAACATTACGAGCACACCTGAGTGTTTGCACGCCGTCCGCGAACGCGACGCCGGCGTTTATGACACGACCCAGCTGCAGATACGTCAGTGCGTTCTGCGCGATCGGCTCCACGCCGATAAACTGCGCCTCTGGTAGACGCTCTTTCAACAGACGTTCCGTGTCCGTTTCGTTGCCGATTCCGAGGCTCAATACGCGCACAGCCGCTTCGGTGGTTGTGGCGTTATTGCCGTCGGACGCGGGCATCAGTGTGAAGCGCTCTTCGCCCTTGACAACAAGAAGAAAGAACATTGAAAGTAGAAATGGACGGACAGTCAACCTCTCAACTATTGGCAATCCGCTGATTGGTTGGTGATCTGTGTGCACGCCTTGCTGTGGAGGCGGAGTCTGTTCTGCACAGGAAGCACCCACTGCATCACGTGCATCACCAACTATTCAGTTGTTAGCCTATAATTTAGATTAGAGTTTGGCCGTAATTACGTACAATTGATATCTAGTTCAACACACAAAGGGCACCATTTTGTATCGTGAAATATCATCAGTGAATCAATTTAGATAAAAAACCGGTGCGTTGTCGACAGAAGTAGTAATGTAGGACTATTAAGAGGTAGGGTAGATAAAATTAAATAACTATTTCAGTAATAATATTTATTTATTTTTGTGATCTGCTGCGAAAAAATGCACAGTGATCTCTCTCACTCTCTTCGCTACCAGCTGAAAATTATTTATTGATTCTTTTACAATGCATCTCTCTTTCTTGCTGTTTAAAAAATGTGCACAGTGATAAGACTGCAAGCTGTGCTGCCAAATAACTGTTGAAACTATGCCCAGTGAGCTGTCTCTCTCTGTCTCTCTCACTCTCACTCTCCGCTACCAGCTGAAAATTATTTACTGATTTTGTCCAACCCCGACTGGCAGCAGCTGCGCGTTGAGCAACGCCCGAATCTGCGACGCATTGCAGCGCTCCAACAGTCGCACGAGACGGTCGCGTAGCTGCGTTTCGTCGTGCGTCTGCGCGTTCAGCTCGCTGCGCACGGCGTCGATGACGCAGCTACGGTACTGCGTGATCTCGTCGCGACAACGAACGGCAGTGGTGCGCCACGATCGCTGCCGCTGGTGGACACACGATGACGCGACGCTGCTGACGCTCGCGTCAACACGGTCGCCTGCAATTGTTCCGCTGTCAAGGCCCGTTCACACACACACACACACATGCACAACGCACTGACGTTGGAAAAACAAAAGACAAACGTTTAAGGCGGAAACACCATTCAGTGTGTACACACGAGACGACTTCTAGATCGCGTGGCCGATTTTTTTAAATGTGTGGTGTTTGGGCGTCACACAAAAAAACTACTTGCTAAATCCTGATCATTTACAGATGAATGAGTAATGTACGATCTTTTGAGTTGAACGTGTTCAAAAATTTACCAAGGTAGATCCTGCGTGTTAAAGATGGCAGCAGCAGAACGGTGACAGCGGCCATAACAGCCATTAAAATGAATACACCAATGAGAAATCTGAATATTATGCTGCCAGTCGTGTTCGTTTTCAGATACATAATTATAACAGTAATTTCAATAACTTGAAACTTTTTTCTGCTGCATGAACACAGTTGTTAAGTAAGTTTCCTTTTTGACACAACACTGTCGCAAAACAGGCTATATCAGCCTGCGAAACAATGCGTCAAGTAACAATAATAGTCGTTTGCACACTCCCTTTCATGTTATCAGTGTGGCGTTTGAGAACTCTGTCATCGTTTTGAGTCATGCAAGAAACATATATGTATCGTAATGTTGACGGTTTCTATTTTCTGAAGACAAACTAAATTTTTTGTTCTGTCGCTAAAACGAAAGCGTTTTAGGTGTTTCGGCTGAATATTTCGTTTTCCGTTGTTGCATGTGTATGGAATGGTCAATAGAACAATATGCTGTCGTTTTGTTTGAACCAACCGTCAGATCCAGATGTTACCTTGTGACAGTCTCGAAACAGATTCAGTAATTGTGGCTTTGCGCAATATGCAGCGATTTGGGAGCATCAATACGAGACAGTCGATTTGGCTTCTGTTGGCGCTGTGTGCGTTGGTGTTGTCAACGGTGCTGATCGTTAAAAGGCAGCACGTCACTCCGACGCACCGTCAAGAGCAGCCGCTGACGATAAACAACCGGCGGTTACAATCAGCGTCTTTGCTTTGGCCCGGTAGCGTCTTTTTAAAATTATGTGCGTTTCGCTGTCGTCTTTTCGCTTAAGTAAAGAGCGCCAATTTTCCACACAACATTCTGCCGCAGACGGTTTCGTTTCACCAAGCACATACAGTCGAACTGTAAATTATAGGGAATCAACTGGTTGGTTGATGATCACGTGCTGCATGCTTTCTGTGCAGGCATTACTGTGTGAGCGGAGTTGGGCCCGTACAGAAAGTATTCATCACGTGATCACCAACCAATCAGCTGATTCCCTATAATTTAGAGAGTTCGACTGTACATTTTTTGCTCGCCCGAAAAGGCACAGTGTTCGAACAAGATGCTGCGTGGCCGTCGGTTGCGCCGTGCCGTCACAACGTGGCCGTCGTGTCGTCCATCATGGGCAACTACGAACGACGTCTGCACGAGCCGCCCGAGGGGGTGCACGCGGACTTCTTTATGGTTGGTTCACGCGGATGCAATTGACTGACAGAAATGGCGAATTGATATTTGTGCAACTCTATAGTCCAAGTATGTATGACCTATTTTTTCAAACGTGTCCCAATGAAATGACGTCATGTGCCGCCAAACATGCGCTTGCCGTTCACAGAAAACCAGACTTTCCGTTAAGCCGAGCCGATTTCTTCACGTAAACAAATGGTGAATGTCGAATCAGTCAGATAGTCAGATCAAACTGACATTTTAGTGCCTGCACTTTGACAAACGGGCGTTTTTAAAGCAAATGACGTCATTTTAGTCTGGACACGTTTGAATAAATCCACAATAGCTGATTGGTTGATGCAGCAGATTGCTGTGGAGGTGGAGTTTGGTTCACGCATAGAATCCATGCATCACGTGATCGCCAACCAATCAGCTAGTTGCATATGTTATAGAGTTGCACTGTACTCTGCCTGCACTCTGCATCGTTTTTTTTGCCAATTTGTGTGTTCAGTTCGTTCACTGTTCCACTATTAATCATGTTTTACCAAAAACGGCACCTGAACGGGCAAACTGTTTTATTTCTGTGTAAAGGCCCATTCATACTGACGTACGCATATACGGCACGGCACGTCAGGTCGTGTGTTTCATTCATGTGGTGTCCTGGTCGTGTGGCATACATGTCCTCTTTTGTTACATGCATACTACCGTTCACAAAAAACGGCACGGAACCTGTATGACATATGACGTCCGTATGAACGTGCCTTGAGCAAACGCAGCGCCGCCAAACGCGTCCCACAACACAGGTGACCGACCGTCACGATCTGCGTGCCGCGAACGCCTCGTCCGTCTGGCGAATCGTCGACTGGCACGAACGGCAGATCGAACGCTCCGTGTTGCATTTCGCCGGCAGGAACTCGCTCGCGAACACCAATCACACGCAGAATCTCGCGAAACACGTGAAACTACAGCTGCATCGGATGCCGTTCACCGGCTGCTACGACACGCTCGTCTGGATGGACGGCAGCATGGAGATCGTGAATGGACAGTTCGCCGATGTCATCTACGCGCACGTACAGGCCGGCCGAAAGCGAATGTTGTTCTTTCAGCATTGGCGTGACACGCTCTGGGACGAGGTTGGCAACTCGCAGCGCAATTGAGCACATGTCGATGCACACGTGTTCGTGCATTTACGGGTGCCGATACGCAAACTCGTCCAAGTCCAATTACCGACTCAGATTCAGTTCAGTTCTCAAAAGCAAAAAAAACCGGATGCGTATGCATTGTTTTCAGAAGAATAGAGTTGTTTTCCTGTTTAAGTGCACTGGCCTGTGCAATTGAATCGTGCTCGAACATGTGGATCGACATGTGTATGATTTGTTGGGTGCACAGTCAGAGAAAGAAACAAGCTGAAAAGTTCTAATTGATACTGTTGCACAAAAAAGCAAAAACAAGACTTTAGTAGAGCCGTTTTACGCATTATCCAACACTCTATTAGTGACAGTTGTGAAACTTTCGAAACTCAAAATGATCTGACACTTCAGTGGATTTTTAAAGATTGTGGTGTAACGCATTTACAATTTGAAACTTATACAGGTTGTGGTGACGAACGGCTTCACGTCTCGTTTCGGCACCACCAACTACCTCGGCCAGTGGCAACCGCTGCAGAACGCCACCGAGCAGTACGAAGCGTACGTGGACGAGGGATTCACAGAGAAATACTGGCTCAGCAACGCATCCACCACCGCGAACGAACAATGGTGGACCGCTGAAATGCGACGTCTAGGGCAGGCACCCGCTTCAAAATGGCCCATTAATAAAACGGGATTCGATGATAATTGGGTAGCGGCGTTCATACAGTGGACAGTTGGACAGAACGAATGCATACAGCGCCTAATCGTAGAGTTCATCTGAAAATCATAGCCACCTCAAAGTCTGTCCGTGCGTCCGCATGGCAACTCGCTGCAGTTCTAGTCTGAAAAGAGACAGCGTGCGCTATAAACACAGTGCTAACAGAACATACTAGAGCTAGAATGATATACAGAACACAGTGCTGTGTGCATGTTTGTTGCTGTGCAACATTATGCAACCAGGAACACTGTTCTCACGGTGGAACTTGTCCAATCCCAAGTAAACCGGGGGTGGGTGTCGCTTGAAACGGGCGCCTGCACCACAGGACATCACGAACATTCCGCTGTACGGCGTCTGGACGGGCGGCTTCTTCGCGTTCGACAATCGCTCGCCGGCGGTGCACCGTTTCATGGACGACTGGCTGCGGCACAACGTGCGCTACACGATGAACGATCAGATCTCGCTGGCGTTTCTGTTCTGGCGCCATCGAATGTTGCCGTTCACACTGCCGGCTGCGAACATCAACGGCTCCATCTACGACAACAATCTGTTCCGTTACGTCGGCCACGGCGCTTGAGCCGTGTGATCGTTCCGGGGCAGGCGCTTTTCAGCACAAGTCGTTTCGGGCGCTTGTTTCGTTTCGTGTTGCGTCTGACATTGCGCACGTCGGCCTACAGATCCGTTTTTGTGTTTAGTGTTTTGTTCACGTGACTTTGTTTAAAATAAACGATTGTCAAAATGAATAAAAATAAAATGAATGAAAGTCAAGATATACTATCTGATTCGGATGTTCGGTAGTCCGGAATCAAGTATCATCCAATACTTTTTCGTCCGAAGGAGGCGGTGTGATAATGGTAAATGATGTGTGGCTTAGCCGCGCAGCTGAAAACGCGAACGCCTTGTTTCGAACAGAACGTGGTGCGAATATGAATTTTATTATTTTTTTAGAAAAAGATTCTGCTGATTAATTCAATTTTTCTTTTTTGTCAAAAATCTGCCGTCAGATTACGTCTATTTTTAATAATTTCAAATTGCCGCGCAACAGTGAAGAAACCTTTACCCTATCTGTACGTACAAATGCATGTTTAACTTGTGACACGTTCAATAAGAAAGGTACAACAAATACAACAACGATAGTTTTCAAATCACGGAAACCTAAATTTCACAAAAACAGCCATCACTGAGATGGCCAGTGCGAGTAAAAGCGACGTCGTCGACTTCAATTTGATCGCTTCGTTGCTCCACCCGGATGTTTCCTTGTTTCGATCGTCGTTGTACTGCCACGAGTCGTCGCCGCGATCTGTAGAATTGCCACTTTTTCAGTCGGTAAAATGGTCTGTCACGGGGAATAGTTCGTTTTTTAGTTGAATAGTCGCCTATGTTTGTGAAAGCAGGGGCAACAGGGTGTGCGGCAGCAACGCGCGGCTTTTCAATTGAAAATTCGCTGTTTTGTATTTTGACATTAGTTGATTGTTGAACGGTAGCATTTGAAAATTGAGGACAATAGGCGGTTTCAATTGCGTCCTCCAATTCTACACAATTCTCATGATTTACAGTTTCCCAAATGTTCCAATGCAGTTGCATGTTGTTACTGTGTTTTTTAATTCTGACTGTTTTTCAGACTCACTGGAGTCCCCGCTGGCCCCCCGATCTTGATAATACTGCCTGCCACTGTGTCGATTGCTGCCGCCTCCCTGGCCACCC
Organism: Theristus sp. LFF4_11; assembly: GCA_030248135.1. Lineage (NCBI taxonomy): Eukaryota > Metazoa > Nematoda > Chromadorea > Monhysterida > Xyalidae > Theristus > Theristus sp. LFF4_11. The sequence goes on from JASANC010004845.1 coordinate 129,617, forward strand.
CGATAATTCCAACTTGAGTCTCCTCCACTGCTCGATCCACCGCCGCTGCCGCCGCCGCTCGCGCCACCTGAACAAAACTGCCACGTGTTTTTTCTTTTCGTTCTTTCTTTTTTATTTGTGCATTTTAAGCCTCCCTTTCAAACTGGTTCGTTCTAGAAGGTACCAAACTCCGGAGACTCTACATCTGGTATTAACTTTGAACTGCACCTCAAGTGTATAAATGGCAAAAAGGTCAAATGTCTGAGCAGTGGACATGCTGCGTGATTTACTCAAAAAAATCTAAAGGCTGTTTTTTCGCCCAACCCTGCTACCTCCACGGCTGCCCCCACCACTTGCTCCCCAATGACTGCCGCCGCCTCCTGCGCCTCCGCCACTGCCACCTAAAACAGCATCGTTTTTATAAATCCGTTTGTTATTATTTCAGTGTACATATTTGTACTGCTGTAAACCTAAGACAAAAAACTTACAATCTGCAGTTTTGTCAAATTACTTGCTTTTGAAAAAATATCTTTTGGGGTTTTTTTGGGTTTTTTTTTGAAAACCGCTTGCAGATAGCTAAAAGAACCAGCACTGTTTTTCTGTTTTCAAGTGTACTGTTTTTTTGGTGGAATTGTAGATCCAGTCAAAACAATCGCTCCATTGCTGTACGTCTGTTCTACCAACCTCCACTGCCCCCTCCGCCTGCGCCCCAGTTGCTGGTGCCCCCTGCAGTGCCCCAACGTCCTGCACTTCCACCTCCACCGGCGTATCCACGCCCGTCATTGCACTGATCGAAGGGACACTCGTAGCATGCGACGTCGCTGCTGTAGCCGACTGCATTCGAGCAGAGTTGGTTCACGCAGCCGAGTTTCGTCACTGTTTTTTTGTTGAAAATTGTTTCAGCGTTTTCGGTGTCGCTTTTTCCAATTCTATCTCCTATAGTTCGGCATTTATAGGTGTAGTGTTTTTTTTAAATTTTTTTCTCTGTTTGATCACCTTGTATACATGTACTCTAAATTATGGGCATTCAGATGATTGGTTGGTGATCACGCGTGATTCATGCTTTCATGTGCTGAACATACTTCGCCCCCACAGAAATGCCAGCACAGAGAGTTACTGTTACCCATCATTTTTTTGGATTCTGCGACTCTGTACGTTTGCAGACGTAGAAAGGAAACTATAGTTTCAATCTTCATGTAGCAATTCAAAATACCTGACCCGGCCCTATGTAGGGGACTCGGATCACTTTACCAATTTTGAATTCCCGCGTCGTGCATGAAACTGCTTACCTACCTATGCGTGCATTGCTGGAGTCTGGGAACCAACATGAAAGATCATATCAGCATGAAGTTACCTTGCCCATATCGCTTGAACTCGTAGCACCGGTCGTTGCCCGCACTGCAGTATTCAACCCTCCATTGGTCTCGAGTGCTGCAGCTGTATCCGGCGCACGTATAGCACCGCAACGACTCAACTTAAAAAATGAGTTTTTTTTCAATTCACCGAGTTGTTTGTTCATCAGTAAGAAAGTTCATTGAAATGTTTTTTGGTAGCCAACCTGACGAAGCGGCAAAAACGGACAACAAAACAATTGAGAAGAGTTTGAGATTGACGGACATATTTCGGCTTATTTCGGCTGATTTCGGTTGAAAACTTGTTGATAATCTGTGAACTTTGCAGAACTTTAAAGAAAACGCATTGTTTCAGTACAGTACCGATGACCAAAAAAGTGCGCAGTTTTCAAACAAAGCGTACTTTTTTGCTGATATGTGCAACGTTTTGTCGTTGAAAATGGCGTTTATTGACACAAGCGATGACTGATTTCGTTGATTTTTTTTTCAGGGTTTCGTATCGTGTGTGTGTTTATATGGCTGGAGAGAAAGTGTGTGTGCACTTATGTGCCTTATCATCAGTGGTTGTTGTTGGAGCGTATTGTTTGAAATCTGGCGGGCACTGTTTTTTTTGTAAACTTGCGCCAGGATGTTGTGGGTATATGGAGCGGAAGTAATGGACTGAACGTTCGCACCTTACAGATTCCGGGGTGAGGTTCGTAAGAAAGTATGACCTATTTTTTCAAACGTGTCCCACTTAAATGACGTCATGTGCCGCCAAACATGCGGTTGCCGTTCACAGCAAACCAGAATTTCCGTTTAGCCGATTTCTTCCCGTAAACAAATGGTGAATGTCGAATCAGTCACACCAAACTGACATTTTAGTGCCTGTACTTTTACAACCGGCGTTTTTAAAGCAAATGACACGTTTGAATAAATTCACAATACGTTACTGTAGTTATGGCTACCATTGCCGTCCCATCATCATACAGGGGGTGTATTGTTGCATAACTTTGAGCCATGTTCGACGTCGGTTCTGCACGATTTTGCTTTTATTTTTGCTGAGCGGACAGTTGGGATTGCAAAAAACTGAAATCCGGTCACACGGATCACAAAAATATCAACAGCGCATCAACCATCGCATAATCGTCCTCTCCACTACCACTGCTATCACTAGAATCACTCGACGAGCGCTCACGCGTGGCGGCGTCGCGGTTTCGGCGTCGTGAACTGCTGCCACTGCTGTTCGAAGCGTGATTTCTGTGGGAATCGCCGCTTGACGCAGCGTGAGCCTCGTTCCGATTGGAACTACCACCGGATGCTGCATGAACGTCACGAGAGCTGCCTCCCGAAGCTCCGTTGTTGTTTCTGTTCGAGCTTCCTCCGGTTGCTGAATTATGATGTTGAGACCCGCCACCGGATGCACCGTCGTTTCTCCGGGAGCCGCCGCCGGATGCAGCAGCATTGCCGTCGGAGCTCATTCCGGAGGCAACATTGTTTTGATTGGAGCTACCATCGGGTGCTACGTCTCGTGAGCTGCCTCCCGAAGCTCCGTTGCTGTTTCGGTTCGAGCTTCCTCCGGTTGCTGAATTATGATGGTGAGACACACCTCCGGATGTGGCGTCATTTCTCCGGGAGCCGCCGCCGGATGCAGCAGCATTGCCGTCGGAGCTCATTCCGGAGGCAACATTGTTTTGATTGGAGCTACCACCGGGTGCTACGTCTCGTGAGCTGCCTCCCGAAGCTCCGTTGCTGTTTCGGTTCGAGCTTCCTCCGGTTGCTGAATTATGATGGTGAGACCCACCTCCGGATGTGGCGTCATTTCTCCGGGAGCCGCCGCCGGATGCAGCAGCATTGCCGTCGGAGCTCATTCCGGAGGCAACATCGTTTCGATTGGCACTACCGCTGGCCGTCGCGTGATTGTTGTGATCTCGTGAGCTACCGCCTGAGACTTGACTGTTCGCGTTTGAGTGACCGCCGGTTGCAGCATCGTTTTTATTGCGATTCGAACTGTGGCCGCTTGAGGCGCCGTTGTTGTTGTTGCTCCGTGAACCAGCGCCGGATGCAGCTTGATCATTGCTGTCACTGCGCCTCGAGGCTTCATTGCCATCGTTCAATGAGCGCTGCCATCGACGAATCGGTTGTTGTTGTTGTTGTTGTTGTTGTTGTTGTTCTGATGATCGTCCCACGTCATCATCGTTCTTCTCATCCAGCTTTATTTCCGTCAGCTTGTACTCGTTCGAGTCGACCGTCGATCCCGGCGCATCGTCGCTCAGTGGTTCGGCGACGATTTTCTTCGCCGGCCTGCTTTCACCGACGGTCTGCTCTGGTGGGCGGAGTTTGTTCGAGGCGCCGCTGGTCGCCTTGTGCTCGTTGCAGAAGTCGGCGTAGCGACACGAGAGACACGCGGCGGCCGTCGAGTAGCCGGCGGCGTCCGAGCAAGTCTCGTCCGCGCAGCCCATCTTCCACGCTGCGGCAGTGAAAGAGCATTGAGAAATGGGTGCTGTCGGGGACATTGGATTTGATGTTGGATGTACACTGATATAGGTCTCAAGAAAAACAAACTTGAACAATCGTATAGTCTTTTCGTTCCGTTCTGCGACTCGATGCGTTTTTGCCGACGTCAGTTTCATGTTTGATAACGGCAATTCAAAATCGCACAAATGACTCAGCCGCCGTAAGCTCGCGGAATCGGGGCATTTCGCGAATATTTTGAATTGCCGCGCCAAGCACGATACTGCTTTGCAATCTACAGATGCGCGCATTGAGTCGCGGAACGAAAATAACAGATAATATAGTTAGGCATGATTTACTGGTGTAATTGCTGTGATAGAACACGTAGCAGATGGAGTTCGTGCCGGTGCATTGCTCCCATTGCCATGAGTTCTGGTTGGCGCAATTGGTCATGCCGAGACAAGCGTAGCAGTTGATGGCCGACACTGGAAATCCAAGTGAACTTTTGTTCTCAAAAGTTTTGTGCGAAGAACAACGGTTTGGAATATGTAGCAGAGATTTTTGTTATAGTTGCAAAGCGCACCTTCCATGGCGAATAGCATGGTCGATGCTACAAGGAGCGCTGCAGTAGCCCAGGTCGACGCCATATCTGTTGTGAATTGACGCACGTAGTTTGGATTTAAAAACTGGAATCGGAGTTTAAAATTACAACGCTTTATCACGAATGCCAAAACTTATTCCACCGGATATACCACCGCACAATCATTTCTGTCAACAACAAAGTGTGTTATCATATCACTCATCGCCAATACTACAACAGCAATATATCGACACGTTTATATTTTCCGCCCGCGTTTTTGTCAAAAACCATTGAATCAAAGGTTGGTTCAACCACGCAATCACAAAAAACAAGCAAGCAACATCACGTTGTGATTGAGAATAACAACAACAACTGCGACAAACAGCAACAAAAAAACAACAATCAGATTGTAAAATGCGCTATCTTGCTCTGCTGGCACACAGTTCCCATACTGATTTGTTGCTGAGAGCGAAATAAAAACCACAGGTGAAAGTACCACTTGTGTTGACAAGTGTCATGCGCATCATCACCTGATTTTGTTTTTGTTCAGGTGTGGGAACGAACGCAAACAACTTTGTTAATAGGTGCGAACTAAAGCTAACATCAGTGGTGATCCGTTTTGGTGTGTTTATGATACAATGTGTTGTAAGTTGTATTGCAGGTACATAATGTAGGTGGGCGATAAAAAGATTTCTGTCGGCAGATCTAACTCAAAAACCAATGAGTTTTTTTATTTGATTTGCTGTCAGAGAACAGAGAACAAAAATAGAAAAACCACAGCATGTAAAAAAGTAAAGTTTTAAATCCACAGGCCGCCTGTTATGGGTTCATGTAGTTTTTTCGAGTTGGCGGAAAAGCCTGTTCAAAAAGAAAACTGAATCATTGCGTAAATCATTTCAACCAGTTTAAACGTCGTCGGCCGATTTCGCAATCTTTCTCACCACTTCCTCCTCACTGCTGCTGCTGCTGCTGCCGCTGGCGGCCGGGCACATGTGCAGTTCCTGAATTCATTGGTCAACTCATGGTTTTTTGGAAAAAAAGTTGAATTTTTCAAAACCAAAATTTCAAAAACGAGTCACAATAATTCAGATACCGGGCAGATTTTCTCCGGGTTCAGTTCGATAGCAATCGTCTGGAAGATCGCCGGGAGGTACGTCTCGACGAGACCGTCACACTATAGAAAAAAAAACCATAAAAACAATGATCACAATGAAAAGATGAAAGAAGTGATTGGACTCCAAAACGACTGTTTGTGAAAAAATTGAGTGAAAAAGTATAAAAAAACGTCGAACCTCAGTTTTCATATCACCATCCAGTTGGTTGCAGATCTGTTCAACCAGATGCACGATGTCGTCCTGGACGGATGCGTCGCTGAGCTCATGCTGCAGGAACTCCGCACTCAGCGTGCACGCCTCGCAGAGCACAGCGCTACGCTCGTTAGCGGTCAGCTTCTTCAGTGCGCGACCTGGATAATCTGTTGCTGTTGCAGATGAGCATGTGCACAGTCTAACTCTACAACATATCCAACTAGCTGATTGGTTGATGCATGCATTCTGTGCATGAATTGCTGTGGAGGTGGAGTTTGGTTTGCATGGAATCCATGCATCACGTGACCGCCAACCAGTCAGCTAGTTGGATATACACGTTTTTGAGTTACGACTGTGGTTTCAACGGTTGAAACGTTTGTCGAGTGGCTATTCGCACCAATGCGTTGTCTCGCTCTGCCGTCGTGACGATTGATCAAAATTGCAAAAAAGTTTCAATTGCGCATTTTAGAGTGGTACAAGTGATTGAACGTAATACAGTGACCATTCATGATTTGGCTCGCATTTCCCAGCATAAGAGAAATCACAACAAAACCACGAACGATCCGCCGCGGGGCAAATGTGCAGCAGGGAGCAGGGCTTCTGTTCCTTCAGCTCGCTCAACGACATCATCAGCACCGACTTCAGGTATTGCTGCAGGAAATCGTTGCAGCCTTCCTGGTAGTCGGCCGGCGCTTTGCTGCACACGTAGAATTGACCGACCGCAGCCAACGCGTCCTTCAATCGTTTTTTTAAGTTGAATTTTAATGCAGCATTTTCGTATTGGATGTAGCTTTCTATGTTGCCGACCATTATTTGACCGTCGCGCAGCCAGTCAATGATGCCCGTCCATCCGACCTCGCACAGAATGCACGCCACATTCAGGCCTTTCGGCGTTTGGATGCGACGCAGAAATCGAGCGCTGCTGTCCAGTCGCGGCGTCTGCCGTGTCGGCCAGTTGCCCGGATTGATGAACGTCTGTTTGCAGGGTGATTTTCTTTATTTTGGCTTGAGACTCAATGCGCGCACAGATCGGTGAACAGTTTCATGCATGACGCGGGAATTCAAAATGGGTAAAATGATACGAGTGTCCTAAATAGGGCCGGGGTCACTTTGGTGATTTTGAATTGCCACATCAAGATTGAAACTAGTGTCCTTTCTATGCGTACGTCTGCACACGCACTGAGTCGCAGAACTTAAAAATATGATATTACAGTTGGGAGAATGAACAAAAAAACGTGAAGTGGTTAAAAAATCATCAATAGTGGTTGATCAATCATGTACGAAATCATCGGTCAAACAACTGCAACTGAAAGAGCATGAATCGAATTTTGGAAATTAGGTATACGTACCCGTCGCACGGCTGGTATTAATTTGATCAATTTCGTTCGCACCGGCACGCTGGCGTGCAGTTGATTGCACATCTCTAAGTCGATGCAAACAGCGTGCGGGTCACCAAGTAGTGCCTTGAGCTCGTCCCAGATCAGTGGAAGGTATTGATCGACGATACTTGCGCACTGCGCTCAATGAAGAACAGAGTGAGCGTAATTTGAATGAAAGAAAAAAGTTCAGAAACCCAATTGTGTGTCAATTTTAAAGCAATTGATTCTTCGCTAAAGTAAATTAGTATTTCGATTTTAAAGTATATGATTTCTATACATACATTGTATGCTGTTCATTCTGTATCCGTTGCACACTAGCACACAACAATGGGAATTATATTGGCATTCTTGAAAAAGACAACTCCTAGTCTTCGATTGACACCGCCTTGATGGACTGCTTTATTTATTCGTCATACTGTGCCGAACACCGGTAAAACCGATCATACCTGCTGAGCGGTTTGTCCACTGAACAGTTCGTTGCACATCGTGTGCAGCGCCTCTTTCGCTTCCTCCTTTAAAATTCAATGGCAGATTATAACAAGTTACTTTCGGGTTTACTTAAACTGTGGTAAGCTAAATGAAAACCTGTACCATGCTGCCTTTCTGCGCCAGAATGGTTTTCAATTCGCCGATCACGAACTGGCATTCGTCACAAACGACGTCGTTCTCCTGTGTAACAAAAAGATCATGTGATTGATTAGCACTGGATTGCCTGGCCGTTGGGCTCAGTAGTTATCATGCGGATGCGCGAGCGAGCGCAGCGAGCGGAGAGCGCATCACGCATAATATGAGCCGTTATCCCCTCGCGCGCTTTTTTCAAATTTGCTCGCTGCGTCCAGCGAGCATAGTATAAGCCACAAACTTGGTTCCGTGCACACGAAACGAACACCCAAAGTTGTGCTTGGAGCCGCGAAAAAATTTTTATCCGACTACTTTTCATACGCTGTAGACACGAAAAACCTATTCTGAAAATCGTGTTACTTCTTTCCCTTTGTACTAGCCTATTGACCCGAGCGTATGTGGCTTAATCAATGCCAAGCCTTTTTGGTGAAGTGGCATTGACTTAGAAAGAAAAAACAGTAACGTTTACTGAATAATAACCCTGAAGAAAATTTACCTTGTGCTGCCGTGAAGTCGCCTACAATACAATATTTTTTAATGTATTTAAATAAATAAAAAAATGCGAAGTTTATGATTTTGCTATTTTTACCCGTTTACCCTAACCGAAAGCAAGCCTTTTTGTAAGTCAAGTAAAATTGAATAAAAAATATAAAAACTAACGTTTTTTCATTTACCCGTTTAAAAAAGCAAATGCTTTTTACCCGTTTACCTAAGCCAAGCCTTTTTGTAAAGTGAAAATGCAAAGTTTATGATTTTGCTATTTTTACCCGTTCACCCTAACCTAAGTCAAGCCTTTTTGTAAGTTAAGTAAGATTGAATAAAAAATATAAAAATTTACCTTTTTTCATTAAAAAATACCCGTTTTAAAAAGCTAATGCTTCTTTTACCCGGTTACCCTAACATAAGTCAAGCCTTTTTTGTAAAGTGAACATGAATAGAAGAAACAAAAAAGTGACGTTTATAATTTCGTTTTGCAGTTTTGCTTCTTTTTACCCGTTTACCCCAACATGACCCAAACATTTTGCAAAGTGAAAATGAATGGAAAATACCATTTCGACCCAATTAAAAAACTAACTTTTTTCAAAGACGGTTTTGTTACATGTTTCGCAGTCGCTCGTCAAGTTTTGAGCAGCAACAATTGTCAGTTGCCCATCGTGCGTTACGTTGAAATTATCGCTCATAACCATGGAGTATCAATTTGAAAATGAAACATGGAGTATCAATTTCAATAAAATTTACTTGTTTTGAACCCAAAGTGCAACTTGCAATGCCGATGTCGATGTGCGTTTTGCAACCCGATTTTCAAAAAACAAAAAAGTTCAAACTTTTTTCAAAGACGGTTTTGTTACATCTTTCCCAGACGATCATCAAGTTTTGATCAGCCACGCTTCCATTTGCCTATGCTGCGCTGAACTGTCTCTGTTGACCAAAGAGTATGATGATGACTCCAGCTATGAAGAGCGACGTTTTGAGAATACAATCTCAACTGGAAAAATAGGTTAAGGAAATTGAGATGGAGTTTTCTTAAGTAGCAAAAAAGGGCGCCAATTCAAATTGCAAAAAAGTGCCAGCGACAGACACTTTGTAAATTTAATAATATAGATTTTTTTTCAGATATGTAATCAACATGTGTGCGCCCTTTCAATTTTTACCTGCGACACTTTCACAGTCGAACAAAAATGTTACCTGGGGTAATTCCATTCGGAGATTTTACAAATTGGGTTAATTTTTTACCCAGACCCTGTTTTTGGGTAAAAAATTGGGCATTTTTAAAAGTTCGGAGGGTTTTCACCTGGTTTTAAGTGTTCGCCCTTTCAATTTTTAGCTGGGACACTTTAACAGTTGAACAAAAATGTTTCCTAGGGTAATTTCATTCGTATTTTCTGAAAATTTAGTTTATTTTTTTGCCCGGGCACTTTTTTGAGTCAAAATTGTGCATTTTTGAAAGTTCGTAGCATTTTGACTGAGTATCAGTTTTTCACTCTTACAAATTTTGTCTGAGCTACGAAAAATTATAGGAAAAAAGTCTAGTCCGTAGTAATTCAATGCGCTGATCACGGATTTTGGGTTAGTTTTTTTTCGTGAGCAACTCTAGATGCTGAATCGTGACGATTTCGGGCGAATCGGCCGTCGAAATTGGCGAAATCGGTCCAGAAACGAAAAACAAGAAAAGGGTGTTTTCCAGGGTAATTCAATGCGCTGATCACGGATTT